>JARJDX010112298.1:0-19777 GCA_030264735.1 Gymnusa sp. GC000175 | reverse complement strand
TAAAAACACAATAAATATTTTTTATCAACATCCCTCGACTCATGCGCCACCCTTTTGGTACTACGCGACAGTTGACACTTAGCGGACTCAGTTCTCACATAGGAAATAGCCTCGAGTTTCCAGACCTGTGTATACGACCGTGGATGTCACTGATAAAACTTAAATGTTATTACAATTGTCTTTGGAACTTGTTATGTAACCAAAAGTTTTTAATTTCACAATCCCAAAGTCACAAATCAAATTAAATAAAAGCGTAAAATAATTTAAGATTTGCGTCATTTGTTTGAGTTAATAAAAATTTTATACTTAATTGTTATTATTATTGGGTATTTAATAATTATTATTTCTGCTTTACTGCATAGTATTTTAATTGATTCTAAAACCGCGAGGGTTTAACAGTTACAAGTGTAATGAAATTATTCTTTAACTGCTTTTAATTTAATATTTATGGTAAACAAGCGTTAATTTACTACAATAATAGTAAATCATGAGTATTGATGTAATTTAAAACTACATACTTGCTTGAATGTTTCATATTTATTGAGGAATTCAGGACGAGATAAATCATTCTTGACTTAAATTTTTGTCATTGCTATTAAATGATTGGGACGTTTTTGAAATAATTTAAACTCGAACCATGTAAAAAAATCGTTATAAATGTTTGTATGAGTAGCAATGCAATAAAAAGTGTTAGTTACCTTTAGAGGTTAAGAGTTTTTGGGGTCCGCCATTGCAAAAAAGTTGGGAACCACTGAATTTAGGCATTATTCAGCTAAAAACTGATGTACAACATTCCGGCGACTTATTTTTAAACAAAAATTTGTTTCTTCATATTTTAGAGATGTGATTTAAAAACTTCTAAAATCTAAACAAAAGCGTTCACGTTTGAAAAATTTCAATTTGAGATATCTGAAAAATGTAATTTAATATATAATTACAAAAAGGTTACAATATAATCAAGAATGAGTAATAAAATTTAATTTAATTTCAATTTAACTACCATGTTGAAATGCAGCTTCCTCTTCCTGCAGAAAAATTACACCATCTGCAAAGCTCCATTAGTAGTCAGGAATGCATAAACAAAACGATAAAAGCAATCTTGTTGAAAAAGAATTAAAATATTTTGCCACGATGAAAGATTCATGTATGGTCCGCAGAACGTCCGGGCGCTCTTAAGTAAATTGTAGGATATGTCAGTTTTATTACAGGACAGACTCGGTCTGGCTCAAGCAGGTAAAGCTGCTGAGATGTAGTATATGAGACGACACTCCTGACACGACATTAGATGAACTAATACGACCAAACACGCATCCGCTGATAATGGATGCAGTCGGCAAGACGTTTCTCCTGCTGGAGTATTGATGGGAAACTTTCCTGTCGTCCACTTTATCTCGCTCAGTGTATGTATAGCAGGTTCAATATCAAATTAAACCAAACTCTCTCACGTGGATTATAAAAAAAAACAAACAGGAATTACCTGATGATGACGGACTTTTTTAAAGCGTTTAAATTTAATTTTCATCCGATACATGAGCGTAATGACTAATTATTTTTGCCTTGAGTGTTGATAATTGCTGATTGGTTATGGGAAAAAAATTACATTAAAAAAATTAACATTAAAAAATATTAGTTTGTCCTCTATCTTCCAGTAAGCCAAAAAAACTTCGCCCAATAAAAAAAATGTTTGTAATTAAATTCACGATTTGATTCGATGGTTTTGACGCACCAAACATACTTAATTTTGATAACTGTAAAAAATAAATGTCGCCTATTACACCCCTTCTCAGATATTTTTCATATTTTAATCAATGAAATAATTTTAAAGCAGACACCTGGTGTATATATGTTTCCAGATATTTTTCTTGTTAGAAGAGACCGAAGCCTGAATGTAAAACAAAGGAATATTTTTTCGAAATGTATATGTAAAGAGAAAAGGAGGTACAAGTTGTGAAGAATGTATTTATGGAGAGCGTCGGCTCGGGCATTGTGCGGCGGTGCGCATCATATTAGAGGCAAGTATGCCGCAGTAACGGCAGTAACAAGACCAGGAACAATCCGATGAGCGGCGGACAAAAGGTGTATGAGGACAGACGACCACGTGTAATGAGACAACGAGGCGCGCGTGAGTTGGTATGTGCCACCTGCTGCCGTCACTACTTTCACCACCCTGTGGTGACAATACACAATAGACTTGAGAAAATATGTGTACTATACAATGACATTAAAAATCAACATACAACACCAACAGCCAATTAAAAAAATTTATAATTAATCATTTTAATACCAACATATAAGGATAATAATATAAATGGAAAAATAGTACCAACATGCAATCTGTTGGTACCTGGAGATAATCGCAAATGGCGTGAGGTTTCGGGTTGAGTCCACAGTAATCTAGAGATTCACGGGTTGGGTGCGGGTTTTAAAATCGAAAAATATGCGATTTAAATAAGGGTTTACCACCTGTATCCATGGTAATTTTTGTACAGGTCGCGGGCAACTCTGAAAAACAGGAATACTGGTCGTGGGTCTCTGGCCCATTTACCTTTTTCTTGCCTAATTGATGGAATTGGTTATAGGTTTTCATCGTCCTATCTTCCCGTTACTTTTCACAACGGGTAATCTGCTACTTCAGTTAGTGTTAGACTTGCTAGATCAGGAGTTCCCAGAGTGCGGCCCGCGGGCCAAATGCGGCCCGCGAACCCTGTGATTGCGGCCCACGTCATGATTTATATTTTTATTAAAACATATAAAAATAAAAAAATAAAATATTACGAATAAAGTGTGGGTGCAATTTTTTAGCCCTTAAGTAGTTAAAAATATTTGAAATAAAAAAATTCATGATTACATATATCACTTTTTGATGCAATTCCGTTTTTTTTTGGCCCCCCAGAAATTTGGGAAATACTAAACTGGCCCGCATAGGAAAAACTTTGGGAACCCCTGCGCCAGATGTTCTTCTATTGCACGATTTTTTTTCGTCCAATAGTTCTTTAAGTTCATTAACCGCTTTGGTAAATTTTGCTGGATATTGAGGTAATCTTGTCTTTTGGCATTCTTTGTTCAGCTGAGGAATTTCTTGAAATTTTAGATTTCTTGGATAGGGTCCATAAACTAGAAAGATGTGGTTCATGGTACTTACTCTTTAAAGATCCGGTTTACTTGACCGGCCAATGCTAATTAATTATTTTTTCTTCTTCCTCGGGTTTTAATACAACACTACTGGCATGTAACCTTTTCGCAGCCTGTAATGCAGGCAACTTACATTGCAGATGGACCTACAGTTTAACGCGAATTCCGAATCATTAAAGTTATATGGTTTTTCACCTAACTCCAGACTGGAGAAGGTTTTAACCATGAAATACCACGCTGACAAGGCGGTTTGGGGAGTTGGGGAAGTGTTAAGTTGATTACAGAGATGTAAAAGCAAGCAGACTTGGAGAAAGACCAAATAAAACCTGAAATCGTAAAATGTTAGGTAGACTTAAACTTTTTTAAAAAAAGAATGTTTTGTAAAAAAAATTATCACCTACTTAGAGATCTACTGGTACAAATAAACCAACAAAGAAAAAGAAAAATAATGAACAAAACAAATTATTATTTATTGAAGCCTAACTCATAATAAAGCTTTCGATACAGTCGGGTTAAACGCCATCGTGGAGGCTATGAGAGAATGTCGCATTGACTACAGATACTCAAAACTGATCTATAACACTACCAACAATATACTACAATACAGCTACAGCTACAATATCTGTGAAACTGCATAAAAATACCAACCCTATTAAATTCGAAAGAGGAGTAAAACAGGGGGACACCATGTCCCCAAAACGGTTTATAACGGTGGTACAGTACGCTCTCAACAAACCAAATTGGAACAAAAGAGGTATTACCATAGATGGGCAAGAACTCAACCATCTTTGATTTGCGAACGACAAAGTTCTTATTACCGACGGCTAGGAGAGCTAAAACAGATGCTGGAAGCACTGCGCATCGCATGCTTGGAAGTTGGGTTGGAGATCAACTTTTCGAAAACAAAAGTAATGACCAATTTCGTACCGAGCGATCTTTTCAGTATCGGAAACACAAACGTAGATATAGTCCACAAATACATATACATTGGTCATAAAATAAGAATATCCAAAAATAACGAGACCTGTGAGCTATACAGAAGAACGAACATTGCTTGGACAGCGTATGGAGAGTTCAGCCACACCTTTAAAAGCAAAATCCCGATATGCCCAAAAAGAAAAGTATACGACCAGTGTATTCTTTCTGTCCTCACATATGGAGCGGAAACCTTAATTCCAACCACCAAGTCTGCAAGGAAACTTAAAATAACTCAGCGTAAAATGGAAAGATCAATCATCGGAGTATCCCTACAATACCACATCACCAAGGAGGAGCTACGCACGAAAACTAAAGTGGCACACGTAATGGAGCGAATAACAAGTCTCAAATGGAAATGGGCTGACCACGTAGGTCTAATAAAGGACGAAAGATGGGCAAAAAAACTAGTAGAGTGAAGACCAAGACCCGACAAGTGAAGCAGAGGTAGACCACCCACGCGTTGAACCGATGACAAAAAATGATCGCAAACAACTGTATCCATGCAACACAACACCGAAGACGATGTATCGCTATGAAGGAGGCCTATGTTCAGCAGTGTACGGAACGGGCTGGCTGATGATGATGATGATGAACTTATAATAGGGCTATTTTACGTCCTTTTTCCAGATTAATTGAGATGATGAAAGCTTGGTGTTCTGAAAAGTCAATTTGTATTTTTTTTTAATCGGTTTTGTTTTGCTGTGCATTTTCACCATTTTCAGGGATGATTTGAGTGGAAGCAATTCTGAAAATACGTCATATCTTTCTCATTTCCAAAGAGAAATGATTTCCAGCATTTGAGCTTTATTTCAAGCTTTTTCAATGATCTAAGTTCAAAGTCGTTTATGTTTAAAGGAGTCACTTTAAACCGCATGACTCAGGTGCCAACTGGTACAACTTGGAAAAATGTAGGAACACGGATTATGAAAAATACTAAAAATACACCATCTCTTTTAATAAGCTACTGCACGCCAAAAATTTCATTGCCTATTGGGACTGACAAGTTCCGTTGGTGGCGCTGTTAACTCATCAATATGGCCGCCGTTGGTTACATTTAAACATTGTATGAATAGGCGCATCGTATCATTTTCGACATTTGTTGAAATTATAAATAATGTTAACTATTCACGCAACGTTTTATATATTTATTTTTTATGTTTAATATTCCTTTTGACGTGACAGTTTTAACCATGGGACGTCAAATTCTTAGTACACTAGAAATCCGCTAAGTGTCGCATGCTATTCTGTAAGTCCCAAGTAAGTTGAAAAACTTAAATAATCTAAGCGTCAAAAAAAGAAAAAAAGGATGTGGCATGCGTCCTTGTACCACTAACGTCTAATACAGGAAACAAATTAGTAAATAATGTTTTAAGCTTAAAGTTGGAGTTAAAATTTTCAGAAATTTGGTTCGGATAAGACTTCATACTTAGATGACATCTTACATCTAGATGGCGCTTAGATTAATTCAGGTTTGGTTAGTTTATAAAATATTACTTATAAAGTCACAATAAATTCCCAACTATTGATTAAATTTAAAACAAACAAAATGTAAACGCAAAACATTTGAATAAATTATCGTTGGATAAATTCTCGGTAATTCCGCCATGCGATTGAAGCGATTTGTAAAATAATTTATTCACATTTGATGTAATGCTAGTTGACATTTCGCTCGGAGTTTTGCATTCTCTATAAGTCCATACAAACAACACACGGAACGCCTCCTTATGTATAAGTTCTAATTGGTTAAATTTATTAACATTCTACAAGTACGTGTACTTGAAGCTTTAATTGCACGTATGAAAATCCATATTTGCTTATAACGAAACGCGCACGCGTTCTCTACTTATAATTGTTTAAATAAATATTCATTTCAACATTTATTTTTGTTTATTTAATATTTGCATCTAACAATCTGTTACTAAACAAGTACCTGGTATAGATCAGAGTCTACTTTTAACCTTTTTAACATAAATTTTTCGTCTTTAAAGTTTTAGTTAGACGATGTAGAGACGAAACTTTTAATTACCATGAATCAAGTTCTACGAAAACCACATCAAATCCAACTTTAGTGGTACACAGACACACACATATATATTTTTTATAATTTTGGTCATGTTTATGTAGCGACCCTAAAAGATATATTTTTTTTTCTAAAATTTTATTTTTGAAGTGAAAACTTTTTTAGCCGCGTTGAGCACTTTTTGGTAATTACAATATAGTCTTATGTAATTTCGTTGACGAATAAAGTATGAGAAAGCAAAAATAAGCAACTCAAGCGCAAAATTTACCACCGAAAAATCAAGTTTTATATACAAAACTATTAATCATGTTACATTTTAATAAAGAAATCTTAATTAGTTTATTACGTTCCGTAATTGGAAGTGTTGGGTGTGGTACATACGCTGTGCTGTTCATCACCTCCGAGAAATTTTTGGATCATCGTACCCAGCCAACCTGCCTTAACCGACTTATCTATCTAAATGGCTTCAATAATTCTACGCATATCTGTGTAGGCATAAATAAATACGATTAAAACAAGAGCAGAGTTAATGGGTACTGGTACCACTTTAATGCAAATCCTAGCATCCTCACATACCTATTTAGAACGGCTTGAAGATAACATATGGAAACAATAACGCGAGCGCTAGCATCAAAACAATGACCACTTTAACGGCTCTTCTACTCTATGCTAATGACGTGCGCAATTAAAGATAGAAACGTTTATTGCATTATATAGCGCACGATGTTATTCGCACTATTCAATTTTTATTTTCTTAATTGAATTCGCTAAATGCGCGGTTTATTACAAAATTTCGTTAATTTACGACCCTTATTGGTAAACTTAAGGATAATTTGTGTGCAGGTGTGAATAATTGCATGTTATGAGTAATTTGCAGTTTTTTAGTTTAAGTAATTAGTCGCGCTTTATTACTTTCTTCCTTTCAACTTCCTTAATGTTTTGAAGAAATTTAATTGAGCAATTTTTATAAACGAATTTGAATCTGCAATTTCCATTAGGTAATTAGAATCAGCAATTTTTAAAAATTTGATTTCATCGAGGAGCAATTTTCGTAAAGAAATTTGTTTCATGTAGGAATTTGTAATTTTTATGAAGAAATTGGCAAGAAATTTAAATTTTCAAATTTTTTTATTTGACTTGATAGACATAAAACATAACAAACATCCATTTCTACGCTGTATTTACAACATAAAGATGGCAATTAACTTGTAGACATGCATATAATGTAATTACCTTGTATAATAAGCGTTTAAGTGGTCATTTAGTACAGAAACCCCTACTGTTTTACAATGACACATTCGACATAAAAAGTTGTAATATTTTGAGAGTTACGTCTCAATAAAAAAAAATGTTTTTCTGTTATTTACATTTATTGAGAAACTTATTGGTCATTAAGAATTAATGTGTGTTTAAGTGGAAACTTGGTAGGTTCTAACGCAACTTTAATGATTCTTGTTTATGGCTGTAATTTTTCGGGATGATTGGATTTTTGTTTTCTTTGTATTGCCTTGGGTGCTTTTCGGTAGCTATAATTCATAAAGATATCGTATGTAAATAGGATGTCAATTTTGGCTTCTGTCTAACCACACCTCTTCTCCACTTTCTTTCAATGTTTCGAAAAGCCTTCAAACTTTAATTGGATTCTTTGGCCAGGAGAGAAAAGAATGTGATTTATAGGAGGTGTGTGATTTATTCAAATTTCCTCCAGCTTTAATTCAGATTAATTTTGCTAAAAATTGGAACGTGCGCGAGTGGAAGAGTTGCTGTCTTTAAAACGCTTTTTGATGATTATCTGGCGTATTATGCATTATGAGAAGTTATTGAATATTCTTGGTGGTTCGTCGTTTCAGATCTAAGTTATCATTGTCCTTGCATCTTGTATGTGACGTGAAGCATGACCGAATAGCTCACGCTATATCTGTGGGTATAATCGAATCATTTAGCGTCTGACGTGCGACAACGATGCTCTCTCTAGGTGCGCCAGCGGTTTTTATTCAATCCATTTTTTACCTCCTGTAATTCTTAAACCACTCTTAAACCGCAAATCAAATACGTTTATAGCAAACTGTATATACTCTATTTTTATTTTTTTAATAATTTACGTATAAATAAAATACTTAGACGCTTACTGGTAGAGAAATATGTATTTAATGATAATGAGCGAGCAATATATTACTAGAGCAATACGCAATGAAATACTCCAACAGAAAGGCAACTCTCTAGTCTAGACTCTAGACCACCTTATTACTCTAGATTCTAGAATGTGAGAATCTCTAGAATCCTAGAGTAATAAGCTCTGACAGCCATAAAACTTACATAGAAAAACACCTTGCTAGGTCGATAATTATTTAAAAATAAAAACCTAACAAACACACCAAGTAAATAAAGTCCACCAGTATCGTGCATGGCATATTAAAAAATAAGACCAAAATTGTAATTTTACCACCACTTCTTCCTCGAAAGGCAACAGGTAACCACCGAGCTTTACATATATGCTCCAAGATAATTTCCCCGATTAAACTGTAGGTCTCTCACTATCGTGTAATAGCAGCAACATGCACAACGCGAATGTAAACGGGGAAGTTAGTAACGAGTATGGCACTCGTAGAAAAAGATGAAGAAGTTAAATATTAGGTTTCGTTTAATTCGCTGAAAAAGTGTCTCACAACTAATAACTCAGGGCAAAAAGAATATGATGTCGTAAACGGAGAAGAAATTCCTGGCTGAAAAACCTAAAACACTGCCACAAAAAGAGCAGCAGCATCCAAAATGCATAAGCAATGGCAGTGGTTTAGAATCTACATTAAACTGTAGGTCCCTTACTTTCGTGTATTATTAGACGAAATGCATAACACAAGTAAGTGAGGAGTTAACCACACTAAATTAACTCAACAAAAATTAATTTTTTACTTTCTACTCGTACGTTAGGTTATGTGCGCATCGATGACATTGCAATGTAATAGTTATTCCGCATTATCTCACGAATCAGTGATCGGTATCAAGCCCACATACCTTGGTATTGTGTTCGGTACTTTTTATTCTGATGTTCTTCGCAGGTGTTCCTCTGCTTAAACCAGAGCACTAGCGCGCGCTCGTGAAATTGTTTGACTTTTCAAAAATTTCCATTTTGATTATTAAGGTTTGCTTTTTTGGTGAATATCATAATTTTTTAAAACAATTTTCAGGGAAAAAAATTATTTTCCAAAATTGCTTCAAAACCCAGTTTTCATTTTGGGAGATTATAACTTTTTTAATTCTTACTATAAAAAATTGCGTGTGACATTTTTTAATAGAAAATTTAATTGCAAGTATGATAAAAAAATAACATTGAAAATTGAACAGCGTGATGAAAAAATCGTTTTTGAGTGTAGTTTTTGAACAATTTTTTCAAAATTGTCCATTTTGGTTAAAATTTGGTATTCTGCGTCAAATTTATTTTGCTTTTTGGTAAATAAAGTATATTTTTATTTTTTATATTTTTACGAAAATAATAATTTTTCAAAATTGCGCCAGAAACAAATTTGGATTTTGACCTTATAACTTCTTTAATTCTTTTTATAAAAAAACTTATTTACAAGTTTCTGATAATGAATTTATTTGTGAATAAGGTGAAAAGGTAAAATTAGAAATTAGTGAGCAAAATCAAAAGTTACAACACCTTAAGTAAAAAAAATCGTTTTTGGGTGAGGTTTTTGAAGAATTTCTTAAGAAATTATGGAAATTTCCAAAGAATACGTATTTTGGTTAAAATTTTGGTATTCTATGTTAAATTTATTTTACGTTTCAATGAATTTCATGATTTTTTGATTTTCTCAACCATTTTTACAGCAAAATTGAAAAAAATGTGATAAGACCAAATTTTGATTTTGGAAGCCTTCAACTTCTTTAATTCTCTAAAGAAAATTATAAATAACATTTTCTAATAAAAAATTTAATTGTTAGTAAGATAAAAAAATAAAATCCCAAATTGGACTGCGAATTTAAAAGTTCTCACATGTAAAGAAAAAAATCGCTTTATGAGTGTAGTTTTTGAACAATTCCTTAACAAATTAATAAAATTTTCAAAAATGCCCACTTTGGTTAAAATTTTTGGATTCTGTGTAAAATTTATTTTGATTTTTAGTAAGTTAAATATATTTTTAGTTTTTATGAAGTTTTTCACGAAAAAATAATTTTCCAAAATTGCGTAAAAAACAAATTTTGAGTTTGGCTTTATAACTTCTTAAAGTCTTATCACAAAAATACTTTTTAAACACTTCCCAACAGAGAATTTAATTGTGAGTACGATAAAAATATAATAAACAAAATTGGTGGGCAGAGTTAAAATTTATCACACGTAAAGTAAAAAATTACGTTTTTGATTGTCATTTTTGATCAAATTCTTAAAAAACGATTTTTTTTTTCAAATATTGATTAAAATGGAACTGCATGTTGTTTTTGGATTATTTGCACATCATACAGACACTATAAAATTAACATATGGCAATGAATAATTTCTATCCTTATTTAAATTTTGTGCAAAAAAAAATTCAGGAGCAAAAAATGGAAATAAAGCAATGTTTAACGCCAGGAAAAAATGCAAGGAATTAAGATATGAAACTAAAGGTGTTTAATTTGAAATGGTACTTGTGTACGCGTTTACGATGAAAAACCATTTCTTTTTGCTTTCGCACACTGCAATTTGGATTACGGTACACTTTATTTCTTGCACATTAAATGCAGAACTAAAAGCAGCATTTAATTGCATTAAAGATTAAAATTATTTTTATATTTGGCAGATCGTTAATGCAAAGTTATATTCACTTGTTTTCTTTATGTGATTTCTAAACTCTAAGCTTGGTTGTTGATATTGGGTTAGTTAAGCTATTCTGACGTCAATAAAAATTATGAAAAAAAACTGCTTTAAAAAATGTAAATGTTCAAAGGTTGATGTGGCATATAATTTTAAGAGTATCAAAATGGCAATGATGTGTTATTTAATTAAAATTTCAAGTTCTTTAAATATCAGTGATCAAAAATTAATTTTTTGTTTGCTTAAAATTTATCCACAGTTTAAAATCTGTTAGACTTTTCGATAACGCAACACTAATATACTTATGCATCCAAAGTATAGCACTAGCTGTAGCTTTACCTACTAAGGTAAAAAGGTTTTTGGGTTTAAACCCGAAAACTAAAATCTTCTTTGGGTTTACGTCGCGTTTTTTACCACAACCAATAAAAATCCACGACTCAAACCCAAAAGTGAGAAAATTCACAACCAACAAAAATACGAAAGTAAAAAAAATTCCATCGACTCGAGTCACGAAAGCTTAAATTCTAAATTTGTAATCTTCTTTTTGTTTTGTTTTTTCACCTTCTTGTATTACGAATGGGTTTTGTTTATACTATATGTCTCATGAAATGTGGCTTTAAAGAAGAATATTAAGGATATCACGCAAAGAGCGTATTATTAACGTCAAAATACTAACAAGAATGGATAAATCGAGAGAATCAGGAAACTACTATACCTGGAACAAATTATACGCAATCCTAGTAGTTTAGTGCTTCTAAAGTGCAGTATAAGGTAAGGTAAAAGGAAATATGGATATCGGAAGAAGAAGAATTTTATGGCATGAAAAACCTAAGGAATTTTTCACGATAACTACTAACTACTAACAATAAAATCAGAAAACTACTATACCTGGAACAAGTTATGCGCAATCCTAGTAGTTTAGTGCTTCTAAATTGCAGTATAAGGTAAGGTAAAAAGAAATATGGATATCGGAAGAAGAAGAATTTTATGGCATGAAAAACCTAAGGAATTTTTCACGATAACCACTAACTACTAACAACAAAATTAGGAAACTACTATACCTGGGACAAATTATGTGCAAACCTTGTAGGTTAGTGCTCCTGCAGTATAGTATAAGGTAAAGTAAAAGAAAAAATAGTTATCGGGGGAAGAAGAATATCATGGCATGAAAAATGAATTTTTCACGATAACCACGAGTCTCTTCCGGGCAGCTGTGAATAAAGTAAAAATCGCCAATAAGATAACTAACATCCGGAAGGGATAGGTACTTGAAGAAGATATGTCATCATGATACTAACATCCCCTAATCGATTTAGAAGTAATGTGGCTTTTAATTTGTATGTCGTTTTGTTGCTTTGTGCAATAAGCAAGATACCTACTTTTATAGTTTAGTTGTAAAAAATCAATTTGAATTGTTTTCCTTAATTTCAAGCTTTCTATTTTATTGCATGTGAAACTGTGAAATCCGCGAAGTTAACTTAAGATTCAAGTTTTTGCAGATTTTTAATGGGAAGCAATAAATACTATTTTATCACGGAACTGCTTACGCGAGGGATTAATAACAGGAAAATTAATTATCTATGGTTAGTTAGTTTTATTTATTTTTGTTGAAAATGATTGATAATATTTTTTAACGTTTTAAGGTTTTTCTTATTGAAAGAAAATATTTCTTAAAAATGTAAATTTAAATTCGCTGTGGTCTAGTCAAGATGTGTGATGAATTGGTTGATTTTAAGTCTGATATATGGAGGATTATGTAATTGCAGACTAATCTCTTCCTGCCATATTTAATCACTTAATTGCGCATGCTTTTTTTTGTAAAGTTGCTAACCCAATTAATATTGCATCCATTTACATTCTTTAAAAATATCAAAACATTTGTCGGATTTCGGGCATTTTTCACTTGATTTTTCAAACTTTTGTTCAAAATACTAACAAACTTGTAGTTTTTTTAAAAATATCTAGATTTAATCCGCCATTTTAACGTTATAGTTTAAATTATTAAACATTACTAAAATTTATTACCTAAATTAGGGCAATCAACCTGACTTATCACCATTAATGTAATTGAATTTCCCCACCGAAATGGGCTTTAGTCCAAAAATAAAACTTTGAGATAAAAAACTTAATTTTTAATTTTAATCCATGATTTTTAAGATAAAATCTCAAACACTTACTAAATTCAGATAAAAAATAACAAAAAAGTATATTTTGTCAAAGTCAATATTGTGTTTCAGAATGATTGGAAGTTTTTAATAAATAAAATTTTGGAAATTGCGAGTAAAAGTTAACAAAAACTGTTGTTTCTTCGTTTAGAAAATGACGATTTTTAAATCTCTGTTGAGGGTATTAAATAATTTGTAAAAAGTAAGAGTTTGTATGCATTTAATAGAGAATTTAATGCTCTTTAATAATATGCAAAACTATTTAAAAAAATATTGAAAATTGCGAGTAAAAGTTGTAAAATTAACAAAAACGGTCGTTTCTTCGTTTGGAAAATGGCGATTATTAAATCTCTCTTGAGGGTTTTGAAAAATTTGTAAAAAATGGGAGTTTTTATGCATTTAATGAAGAATTTAATGCTTTTTAAAAATATGCAAAAATATTTGGGAAAGTTTTAAAAATTTCCAGTTAAAATTGTAAAATTAACAAAAATTGGTGTTTCATTCTTAAAAAAAAACGGCGATTTTTAAATCTGTGTTGGGGTATTAAAAAATTAGTCAAAAATGGGAGTTTGTGTGCATTTATTAGAGAATTTAATGTTCTTTAATAATATGCAAAAATATTTAGGAAATTTTGGAAATTGCAAGTAAAAAATGAAAAATTAACAAAAACTGTCGTTTCTTCGTTTAAAAAATGGCGATTATTAAATCTCTCTTGAGGGTTTTAAAAAATTTGTAAAAAATGGGAGTTTGTATGCATTTAATGAAGAATTTAATGTTCTTTGATAATATGCAAAAATATTTAGGAAAATTTTGAAAATTTCCAGTTAAAATTGTAAAATTAAAAAAAATTGCTCTTTAATTCTTTAAAAAAATGGTGATTTTTAAATCTCTGTTGAGGGTATTAAAAAATTAGTCAAAAATAGAAGTTTGTATGCATTTAATAGAGAATTTAATGTTCTTTAATAATATGCAAAAATAATTAGGAAAATTTTAAAAATTGCGAGTAAAAGTTGTAAAATTAACATAAACTTCTCTTTCTTTCGTTAAAAAAATGGCGATTTTTAAATGTTTCCTGATGGTATTAAAAAAATAGTAAAAAATAGGAGTTTGTGTGCATTTAATATAAAATTAAATGCTCTTTAATAATATGCAAAAATATTTCGGACAATTTTGTATATTGCGAGTAAAAGTTGTAAAATTAACAAAAATTGTCGTTTCTTCGTTTAGAAAATGGCGATTATTAAATCTCTCTTAAGGGGTTTTAAAAAATTTGTAAAAAATAGGAGTTTGTATGCAATGAATAGAGAATTTAATGTTCTTTAATAATATGCAAAAATATTTAGGAAAATTTTAAAAATTGCGAGTAATAGTTGTACAATTAACAAAAACTATTCTTTCTTTCGTTAAAAAAATGGCGATTTTTAAATCTCTCTTGAGGGTATTAAAAAATTTGTAAAAAATAGGAGTTTATGTGTATTTAATAGAGAATTTAATGCTCTTTAATAATATGCAAAAATATTTCGGAAAATATTAAATATTGCGAGTAAAAGTTGTAAAATTAACAAAAACTGTCGTTTCTTCGTTTAGAAAATGGCGATTATTAAATCTCTCTTAAGGGGTTATAAAAAATTTGTAAAAAATAGGAGTTTATATGCAATGAATAGAGAATTTAATGTTCTTTAATAATATGCAAAAATATTTAGGAAAATTTTAAAAATTGCGAGTAATAGTTGTACAATTAACAAAAACTACTCTTTCTTTCCTTAAAAAATGGCGATTTTTAAATCTCTCTTGAGGGTATTAAAAAATTTGTAAAAAATAGGAGTTTATGTGTATTTATTAGATAATTTAATGCTCTTTAATAATATGCAAAATTATTTAGGAAAATTTTGAAAATTGCGAGTAAAAGTTGTAAAATTAACAAAAACTGCTCTTTCTTTCTTTAAAAAATGGCGATTTTGAAATCTCTCTTGAGGGTTTTCAAAAATTAGTAAAAAAATAGGAGTTTGTATGCATTTAATAGATAATTTATTGCTTTTTAATAATTTGCAAAAATATTTAGAAAAATTTTGAAAATTGCGAGTAAAAGTACAAAAATTAACAAAAACTGCCGTTTCTTTCGTTAAAAAAATGGCGATTTTTAAATCTCTGTCGATGGTTTTAAAAAATTAGTAAAAAATAGGAGTTTGTATGAATTTAATAGATAATTTAATGCTCTTTATTAATATGCAAAAATATTAAAAAAAATTTTGGAAATTGCGAGTAAAAGTTGTAAAATTAACAAAAAAAAATTTCAAACTTTTGTTCATAATACTAACAAACTTGTAGTTTTTCAAAAATGTCTAGAAAACTTCTTAATAAATTTAAATTTTTTTTTGTGGCGTAAAACAGATTTATTTGGCTACAAAATGAGCTCCTATTTTACTTTGTTTCGGTCTTCGCCTCGAGGAAAAACCGAAAAATAATTCTTAATTTTACTTTTGGTCATTTTGGGGAATGAAAAATGGTGAAAATTAAAATCCTCTCAAAATAACGTTTTTCCCAAAAGATGCAGATTACGAAAAGTGGCACTAGAAATTGTAGAAAACGTTTTTTTCCTAATCTTTTCTTTATAGAAAATATGATCTGCCAAATTAACTCCTGCCATATCTTTCTTTATGATGCAACCATTTATTAACCCTGCTTTTAAAGAATCTTATAAATTTTATCAACACTGTTGGAATTATGAAAATTGCATCACTAAAGAACTTCTTTCTTCTCCAAAAATATTATTTTTAATAAGAACACCTTAAATAAGTTTGTAATTACTTGTGAATAATTGTGTGTTGGAAGTATTTGTTCTTCATAAAATGTTACTAACCAGCTAGAATCTAGCTAGTTGTAGTGACTAGCATTTGCCATAACAGTGGGAGATAGTGCGCTACTTGGCCGGCATTGTGTTCGTGCCCCCATAGGAATGTTAGATATCAGAATTAATTAGTTCAAGATGGCATGCACGTTTAAGCCGCAGCAGCAGCCGCAGCAACAGAGGAAGAAATGGAAAAGACGAAAAATGTCCAGACGTTTATTACAGTATTCTTAGCGCGCGCGATATCTTTACAGCAATTCAGCTTGTATTGTAATACTCAAGTCGCTATTCGAAGCATCTTCGAGTATTCACCAAGACGGCTTATTGCAGCGCACGAGCGCATTGTTACGTTTTTTAAGTACACTAAACAAACTAATTTTGCAATACACAAACCTCTATTCAACGCAATATAAAATATTTCGCAATTTATTCAACGCAGAGAGTTTACTACAGAAAAAAATTTAATTGAAAATTATTCACGAAAAAAAATTAATTACCTTTAACATTTCAACGCGTTGTTGCTTGCATCACCTGAAACAAACAAAAAACAAATTTATTTATATTGTAAAAACACAAAGGAAAATGGAACACAATTTAATTACAAAAAGTAATCAAACTTATAAAAAAAATAACGAAATATATACAGGGTGGTGTTTTTCTTTTAAAACAATTGAATAATTGTGCTTTAAGCTGCTTTAATCTAATTTTAAATATATTTATTACTTTTTGAGATATCGTGAAAAAAATGAGGATAATTGCGGAAATACTTTCTTTAAATTGCTATTTTTAAATTCGGAAAATGTTTTAAAATCGGAAAACGCACTTTATTTGCAAAATATGCACCCTCATCTGATAGGGAAATTATTATGGTGAGCGATTTTTGATTTTTACCATTTTTCACCCCCCAAAATGGCCAAAAGTTAAAGTAATATTTCGGTTTCACTGGAGGCGAAATTGAAGCAAACGAAAATGTCCGTACTCCCTTAATTCTTGAACAAATTGACCCCCGAGGAGCTCATTTTGTAGCAAAAAAACCGTTCTAATACCACAAATTTAAAATTATTTAAGGAGGTTTTGAAATATTATTAAAAAAATATTAAATTTGTAAGTATTTTGGGTAAAAGTTTAAAAAATCATGGGCCCATAAACCTGCAGATTTTACTTTTATTTACGAAGTACAAGAAAGTGTTGTAATAGAAAATTACAATTAAAATTCAAAATCGAAAAAAAGTTTACATGTAATTTGTTGTACAAATCTTTTACTCTCAATTGTTTTATAAATGATGGTTGTACTGTTGAAGATAAAAATTGTTATCGGATCATTGCTCAGTGTTGATGAATAGTTGTTTAAGTTTTGTAACTTCTGAAGTAACAAGAGATAGGTAAGGTAGGATAAATCTTCGAGTTCGAAGTCTAATTGTAGTTTCCTTATTAGTTTTGTAAGGAAACAGTTTGAGTAAGTGAGAGAATCAAGTTGTGTACTTATTTAAGAAATGGCCGGTGTTGTAGGGGGCATATAATGTTGTAATGGCAAAGCAGATAGTTTATGCATGGTAGTATACAACTCAATATTCTAGTTCCTTTAACATTTACTTCAATGTTTCATCTTGACAAGTTCCTTATGCGGAGGACAATGAATACAAATCTGTGGACATTTCAGATTACGATGAGTTATGGCCGTTGGTTGTATGTTTAAAACCAGTACATATAATGCACTTTGAATATTTGTACTTCGACCTTTCCTCGTTATTTACGCGGTCGCTTAATTAATTTTGCCATGGTACCGACCACCGCACCATAAATCTTCAAAAAATGCAACAGTGGTAAGTCATAAATTTACTTATCAACGCCCCAGAGTGCAAATTAATCATTCCCGAAAAAAAAAACGTGGTGAAGAAAAAGGAGGAAAGGAAATTGCTCGCGATGTAAATTTCTGTGTGCGCAAAAAGCGTATTAATTTACGAGCGCATGAGATATATCATAATTGTGCTTCCGATACAAAGATATATTCGTCTTCAGTCATTTCTCTATCTATATAATAATGATTAATGTGTGCCTATACAAATTTTAATTGCACTCAAGGCGCTAACTAGACTTTAATAAATAGGACTCTAGTTAAATGCCATACTTAGAGAAAATTATGTTTGAACTTCCTTTATCAGTTACAATTGGACATAAATCATTCCGTTTCAGTTCGCACATTTAAACGTATTTTTGTTGCTCATTAAATTATCCGCTTCGAACAGTTTTCTATAAATTAATTCATAGCGATTTTATCGTTGCAGTAAAAGATGGATATTATGCAAATAGCATCGATTTGGTGCCCACTTCACCTTGGCAAAAAAAATTTATTAAAACTCGACCTATCCAACTAGCCATATATATTAATATAATCTCAGATGTTTGCTCGTATAAAACAGCTCTAAAATAAGAATTTTATTATATAACATACTTATAGGTCATATGGATTGCATTAAAAAGGTTAAGAACCTGAACATCTGCGGAAATATTTTGCAGTTTTATGCGAATGTCTCAGTTCCAGGTAGATAAAGATACTCGCTCGCATTTTATATATTTCAAATTGAAATTGGAAAAAAATTAAGATGCACTTCGATTCACATTGCTTACAACTCTATTTTAATGCAGGTTGCGCTTTTATTGTATTGCAATGGATGTCTTTGAATGGCTCATTTCATACGCTTCCTGTTTTTTTTGCACACTATTTCAAGAAGCGTAAAGTATAAATAATGTTGTTATAAAAATATTCACTTTTATTATAATAAAGAAAAGAATAATTTCAAGAAATGTGAAACGTATTCAATGTAATGATTTCCAATGGATGTGTTCAGGTGAAAATCACTAACACATCTAACCTACTCGTTCGTATATGATGCCACTGGTATCAAGAACAAGGAAGTTATTATTATTTCTAATGCATTTAATAAATATTTATATTATTTTGTTATTATATTTACTATTCTTGACCCCAGTTCTGTATAATGGCAACCTGTTGATATGTTGATGTATTCTAGATATTCTATATCACTTTGATATTTACATACGTGGTGAAAAAAGGTTACACAATATTAGCTATAATTTTTTATTTATTTCTTTCGCAATAAACTAGTACGAATAGTGGAATAAAGAAAAAAATTTAAAAACAAAATATTTATTTTTTAGTTGACAACCCTAATGATTTTTTTTTCGAAGACTGTTGGTAACCCTATTTTATATATAAAGGAAAAAGTTGGTAACCCTAATCATGTATAAAGAATTAAAGAAAAAATTTAAGTCCGGTCCTGTTTAATTTCACGGTGGCGGTTTAGGGATCGACGCGATTGAACCAATAATTTTTGTCCGAGTCGGTAGTTTGTAAACCTCGTCCACCGCCTCGCCTCACACACCACCAGCTCAAACAAAAATTATTGGTTAGGTTCTACGTTTGGTGACGGTTTAGGGTTAGACGCGATTGAGCCTAACCGTTCGTTTTGGTGGAATGCGGGCGAATAACGGATTTTTTCAATTTTAATTTTTTATCGGACGAAATAAGGGTGGTGAAAAAAAGCGAGGACATGGGAAGAAAGGGAATTAA
Source organism: Gymnusa sp. GC000175 (assembly GCA_030264735.1). Lineage (NCBI taxonomy): Eukaryota > Metazoa > Arthropoda > Insecta > Coleoptera > Staphylinidae > Gymnusa > Gymnusa sp. GC000175. The sequence continues at coordinate 250 of JARJDX010112298.1, read as the reverse complement.
CAGGCGCATCGTGTGATTAAGAAAAAAAAATATTAAAAAAAGAATTCTGGTCGCGATAAGGAAATGAAGGGAAAACTGTTGTAAACATTTCGCTTCCTGTGGGGTAAAAATAATATTTTTTTGGGTTGTTAATAAAAGCGTCTTCGGGGTGTTTTTGATAAAACTGACCATCGAATTATGACCGAATGAGTTACAAAAAGAAAAGGGTGTGGCGTAACACCCGTATTATATATTTTCTGACAATCGCGAA
>JARJDX010112270.1:0-22069 GCA_030264735.1 Gymnusa sp. GC000175 | reverse complement strand
CCCGCTTAATGGAAACAAGAGTTTTGGGTTTGTTTCAGTTTTGTTTTTGTTTTTCAGTTTCTAAAAAACACAAACAAAACACAAACTCAACTGTCCGTTTAGTGGAAAACCGGCATTACGTTTTACTTAACTTTAACAATCCTGATTTAAAAAGAACAGTTCGAGATAAATAACCACCGACTTGAAGTTAAGTAATTAATTAAATATAAAGCTGAAAATAGAAGGCAAATTCTCATGAAGAGAAAACTGTCCTAAATCGAGTAAATCAAAAACGTATATCACTTATCTTCAAAGACTATCTGTTAATATGGAGACTAACTGCTCTATCCCTTAAAAGCGCCTGGACCAGAAGAAGTCGAGATAAAGCAGATGCACATGCCGGCCATTAGTGTTTTTTCGCCTAAACCAACTTTTAATTTAAACGATGAAATTGTTTAAGTAGAAAAGTACTCAATTTTTTCATTAATTCTGTAATCACTTATAATATCAAATTGTTTAACGCCAGACTTTGAGGACATTGTTACCGTAAAGGTAACTGGCCTAAAAGAAGTTATAAAGCGCACACATCTTTTCAATGCTTCATCTAAAATATGTTTCAAAACAATAAAAGCGGGCAGAAGTAATGTGAGGCGTTAAGCTAACTGAAACGTAATAGAAACACATTATCATTATTATATACTAACTGTTTTTGCACCCAACTGTAGACAAAATAATGAAATCTAAATAACACATTCATGGTAATTAGTTTTTATTTTTAGAATGTAGCATAAAATGGTGATATTTTAACACACGCATCTGCGGCATAGAGGGAAAATATAAACATAACCTACCACTACCACTACTGATAGAAAAAGTTTGGAAACCACTGACCTAGTCTATGGATTGTAGTAGAACAAGCGTTGGTACGTTTTTTATTGCGGTATACATAGCGCATAACGTCATGTTTTTATTAAAAAATCACGAAACAAAAATTTAAAGATGCAGCTTTATTTTTGATCTGCTGAATATTAAAATACGCATGCATGTAGCTAACTATCTGAACTTTTAATATTATTTTTTTACATATCGTATACATCATAAATATATTTAAATGTTTACTTTCATATCACCTGGTGTTACATACTACCTGATTAATTTATTTTAATTTATCTCGTAAGTTATTAAAACATTCTTTCCTTAAACTATTGTCACTTTAAACTTTCTGATAAATTTATATTTGCATAAAAACTATGACATCAGCAAAAATAATAAATATTTATTCCATTTATAAACTTATAATGTTAATGAAGAAAGTGCAAAGCAAGTAAAGATATGGATTCTAAGTTACTTGCACCTATAACAAACGATATTCTTCACCCAATGCTTGCATCTTTTATTTGTTTAATAATCTTTTTTTTTAGTCACATAAATCCAAAAATATAAAAATATAGTTTAAGTTCTTCTTTTTTTTCTTTACTTTGACCTTAGACTGTTTGTCGCAAATTTCAAAGGTTTTCTTTCTAGTGATTAGGATGCCCAGTATTTTTCTAGTAAAATTATTAATTCAAGTTTAATAATTACATGACAACTGTAATTCTAAACCTAAACCTTTCGTTCAATTGTGGCCAAGGAAGCCTTTAATATTTCTTTACCATATTATATCCTTTATACCAGCCGCCTAATATAGAGCTACGTGGCGAAATTTCTTTTTCTTATCCTATTTGTTAATTTTCGGACAATTACTTTCATTATGCGGTTACTTTAGAAGAGTTTAGAGGCCTAGGGCTTCAAAAAAACATTGGAAAACTTTTCTCCTAGTAGGGCTATATTTGTTTCAGTTTTCACAAATAAAATTAACAAATAATTTGTTAATCTCTTCAGATAATAAGTAGCGACATTAATATACTGATATGTAAATTGTTTTTTTCAATATTGTGGTAGTGAGTCAGCATAAATTAACAATAGAGCTAAAGAAGAAGCAAATATAAACAGATATACCTATTTATATTATAAATATAATATTTCTGCTATCTTAATATTATATATCGAATTACACATAGTAATTATATATTTAATTGCTTCCAACTGTTTATGTAAAATATTTTCATTGGAAATATTAAAACATGACACTAATATGTGAACATTATTAAATTTTTAATGCATTTTATAGTCATAAATATTTTTAATGGAATCTTTTCCTACAAGTACATAATTGGTAATTAATCAGTAGCTTCCATTATTTATAAAAAAAAAAATTACAAGTGTTAATGTAAAAATAATCATGCTTAAAATATTATAATATTATTCTAGAATCAAATTCAACTTAAAACCCTTTTACATATCTAGTATTTCCAATTTCAACAACAAGTCTTAAAAATAATTCTACTTCCGAACTTTGGCGATCCAATTAGCAATTTTTTTTACACGTCTGCGCGTGTTTTGGCATATGCCGACCGATTGATTGGTTTCACTTGATATTTCCTACAATGGTTACTTGGAGAAGTTCCTATAGCCTTCCTCTCATGATACAACCCAGTTTGTTACTTTTTGTACCCAGGGGATTTTGAATATGTAAATTTTAAAGGATTAGATTTTCCTTCCTATTGTTGGGTTAGGGTCCAGCTTTCGTCATCGAACAGGAGTATAGGAAACACGTAGCATCGCAGTATTCGGGTTCTCGTTTCCAGAATTATGTTAGGTCGAAAAAATTTCGCATATTGGTAAATATAGTTCTCGCCTGCTTGATTCTGTCATATCACAGTTTTGATTTATTAAAGCAGGTATTTAAAATTGATTACCTGTTCTCCGATGATGCCGTTAACTGTTGTTAAGACGGTGTTTGTTGGCTATTTTAAATATGTCATTCGTTTAGTCTTCGCTCTGTTCACAAAGCTACCCTTTTTTCACTCTGCTGTACTACGCTGTCCACCATAAAAAAATTATTAGTAGACTTTAATTTTAAAAGCTGTATGTTAAAATGGCATGCGTAAAAGCTTATTTTTAGCATTTGCGCATTTACTTTTGACATATTAGTCGATCTTAAAATTTACGACGTTTTGAATATTTAAAAGCAGAAAACTTGATATAAATTTTGCATTAGTTTTATCTAACAAAATCTTAAGTTTCTACACTCTACATACAGCATCAAGGCTGGCATCATCATCAAAATTTTAGAAAAAAAAAAAGGTTGGAAAACACTGCTCTACAGTGTAAAGAGTCCACCTTTCTAGAGTAACATTAATTTTTACCAGTAACAGTAACCCAGTTTCAACCAAAACTGTGCTCTACCACTGAGCTGTTCATAATATGTTTAAAAAAATCTAAATTTAAACATATCATATCTATATACTAAAATTTAGTAACTAAATAAAACATTTATCATATTGTCTGAACTTGTTTGCGTAGCTACTATCTACTCCTATATTCTATATAAAGATGTCTTTATAAGTTGCCAGTGGTACAAAAATAAAAATTATAAATTAGTTAATATGTTTAAATTACATTTAGATAATCTAATTAGTTTTTGGAAAAGACATTTTGATTTCGAATGGTACTTTACTTGAAACTGTTTTTAGATAAATTATACATTTAAATATAATTATTAAAAATAATAATAATAATTTGTTCAAATCAAAGGTTGTGACTGTTTATGGGATTTGATCCACTAGTTAATTTAATAAGGAATTCCAACCTCCTGTCGAATGGGGACGCTAACAGCCTCCATTTTTAAAAAGTTTGACAGGGGGTCACAAAAAAACTGATGACATTGCATTTCTATGGATAATCTGACTTTTTATTTGTTTATAAATCGAATATCATCTACAATTTTTAATTTATCCAAAAATCTCACACCTACATTAAAACATTAAATGCACGGTTTTGACAGAAAACTTGCATGCCAACAACCGCCATATTGGTCACGTGCTTTACTTGTAATGCCTTATGCAAGTAACTTAAAGAGAATAATAAGCACTCTATCCTAATCCTATTAATTATAAATGGGAGAGTTTCGATGTTTAGTTGTTTATTACTCACTCACGCCTTAACGTCTCAACGGATTTGATGGATAGATATTCTATATTGTGGATTAACACATAGGCTACATGTTTGTAAAGTGTCCTTAACCCTAAAAAAAAAGAGCTGGGCATGAATCTTGCTAAAATTCGTTTTATAAACGTCATTAAATTTTTATCTGTCAAAACCACAAAATAGGAGTGACATGATATGGGCACCATTTTCTGGGATAATATAAAAAATATAATTATTGGAAATATCCCGAAAAAATATTTGGTTCCTTAAGGAACAGCCAGTTTAAGTTATGGTTGCAGATGTACGTGCAACGCCGGGTAAAAACAGCTAGTATTCTATAATTGCGTCATATAGAGACATGAATTATGTATAAAAATTAAGGAAGGCCATTACATTTATATTTAAGTTATATAGATCATCTAATAACAGAGACCAAACGTTATATACTTGTCGACATTCCTTTTTGTAAGCCCTCTACACATACTTTCATTGATTTTTTTTTTAATTTAATTTCTTTCTTCATTACCAATTATCCAAACCATAACCTTTTGGCCATTAATTTCCTTCTATTCTTTTACTTTCTTGTAACTAGAGAGATGTTGCTTTTTAATGTCGCCTTATATATTTCTCTTTGCATCCATTCTTCGTCAGAGTTCATAATTTCTTATTGTGTCTAGTCTACCTAAATTGCAATTTCTTCTTCAGTAGTCCATTTCAACTGTTTGCATTTTTCATCATCATCATTATCAGCCGTTTCCGTCCCATTTTTGGGCAAAGGCCTCCCCCATGTGTCTCCAGGCTATTCTAATTTCTGTGCGTCCTGTCCACTGTGCCCATGCAATCTTAACGATGTCGTCCTTCCATCTGGTTTTGGGGCGACAAATACTTCGTTTGGCACCTTTTCCAGGTCTCCATACAGTTGCCGTCTTGGTCCATTTTTACTTTCCCGTATGGTAATCGTGCAAATATTGAGATTTCAAATCCTCTGTACTTTGGACAAGAATTGACTACTTTGGACATGATCTCTGTGTTTGTTTATATGTGCGGAGAGCCATTTCCTTGTGCCCTCTATCCTATAGGCTACACTAAACAATATAAGACTTTATATCCAGAATTCTTTTATAAGATCTTGAAATGTATATTTTTGGGTAAATTCGTTGTGCCGGAAATCTTATCTTTTTTTTTTGCAATATTTTATAAATATTTCAAAAAAGTTTATATAATGAAAGTTTTTGATTGGGCCAGGTTTTTCGCATAGGGAAAGTCGAGTGAAGAATAATTCCAAATTTTTTGAAATTAAATATTTTAAATTTGCCAAATCCCGGTCCCATATACTGAAATGGACTTTTTACCAAACTCTACAGTCACTGCATGTTGTTTTCTTTGCTTCAATAACATGATGCACCTATATACACATTTCCTTTCTTAGTCGCCATTTCTAGCTTTTTAAAGGCCCCTCTTTTGCGTATTCACTTTTCAGTGACACAATAATATCCATGCTCTTACAAATTCGAACCTAAGACTCTAAATTTCTAACCATGAGTAATAAACTCTTTGAACCCAGAGGCAGCTTATGTAATTAAAAATATAACCAAAGAAGATTCAAGGAATCAATTAGTATGTGCTTGTGTAAGCTTATTAGAGCTTATTTCAATTTATAGTGGTAAAGTAAAATTTCAAAATGATTTATGTTTATTGTGCACACTCCTACTAAGAATCACATAGCCCCTGAATTACCCCTTAAGTTTGAAAATTCATATTTTTATCGAGGATTACATGTATAAAAAATGTTTTGCGTGTGCAATAAAACATCATTATGTAAATTGATGATATGATCAAATTTCTAAGTAAATATTTTTTCATAGTTTTAAAATGTATAATTAATAGATAATAAGTTACATCAACCGGACGTCTTTCTGTATGTAATTATTAATATCAAGGCACATGCCACAATTATTTTCATATTTAAATTGTATGTCGTAGACTAGGCTATTGTTGTTATGCGAAATAAATTATTCTACTATTGAAATGGATATATCCTATCTGCTGCAAATGATATTGTAAAATAGTCTCAAGCCGTGGGCACCAAGTGCCCAAACCACACCTTTTTTGCCAATAATAATTTTATTAGTAAAGCACACTACAGCGATATCTAACAGTAAAAAGCCTAATTGTAGAATTTGTGGATGGGCACACATCCTTGGGCTGTTATGGTATTTATTGTGCAAATAAATTTTTCTCATTATAAAATTAAATTTGTAATGAGCACTACGAAAATATGTGGTGCATGTGCTCGTCGGAAATAATATTTTGTTCCGAATATATTTTATGATATTTAGCACATCCTATTTCAAATTTCTCTTTCGGACCTTCCAATAATCTATCAACTCTTTTGACCACTTTTTTTTCACTCTTTCAAAGTATTATCTAAATATACGCCCAATTATGATTGAACCAATTAGCTTCCTTAACAACCCTTATTTTTAGTTTTACTTTGATTTTTTGTTTTCAAAATTTAACATTTTAAGTTTTTGTACGTTGCTAAGCCACATTTTTATGAAATTATTCCCATCAAGTTGCAAAAATCATTATAATCAGCTGACAATTAATAAAAAATGGTTGTACTAGTAATAATTACCGCCTGCGCTCGGCGTTTCAACGTTATAGTGGTTATATTATATATATTATATAATAATAGTGCAATCACTGTCTCAGCCAAAGTGGAAGGCTAAATCGCAAAACTAAAAATATAGTTGTCACAAATATCAAAACTACTGTTTCTCATTTATCTTACTGGCAAATTTAAAAATAGTTATTATCACAATTTTTTTGTGTTAAAAATTTATAAAAAAATCATCACCTGACTTTATCATATTTTTTTTTTAAATGTAGATGTTTAAAAAAATAATAACAAAATTTGTTTCAAATTTAATTCTAGATACTTTTGTACTTTTATGTTTTTTTCCATAAACTTGATGGTTTTTCAAATATTTGCAAAAAACCGAAAAACCACACCAATAAACTACCACTTCCGGTTGGTGAATATCAGCCAAAAGTAACTGGGCTCTTCCAATTGTAGGTAAAAGCCTAAATATGAATTTTTGTGGTGATATCTTTAATACTTTTTAAGAAACCTTGCCAACAAAAAACGGCTACACACACACACACACATACACATACACACAGACATTTTTTAATTTTGATGAATTCTTGTTCAGGGTACCCTAAAAGGTATCTTTATAATAAAGTAAAAAGTTGTATATCAAGTCGCTACTAGAGATTGCAATACCGGTAAACCGGTTATCTCTAAAATTTTTACCTGTAATTTGACATTTTTTACCGGTAATTTGATTTGGATTGTTTAATCCGAGCGAGCGAATGTAATCGGTGTTTCGGGGAATCACTTTACTATAAATTCGGTGGTTCCTTATAGTTCCTATACAAGTTAGTTATTCGCACTTGCCGACGCATGACGTGTTATCTGGTTTCTGCTTAGATGCCAAAGTTGATTACTCGATTTATTTTATGCAAGGGTAGAAAATTTTGATTTTCTTTATTTACGGGTACTCCCCTTGAAAATACATAAATTAATACATGTAAATATAATTGACAAAACGATGTTGAAAAATTTCTAACAATAATATAATAATAAGAGTACATGCACATACATACTTATAGTAAGTGTATCATTTTTTTTAATTCTATCACTAATAATCGCTTAAATCGCGCAGGTTCAGTATATACAAGTTCTTTTTAAACTTTTGATAGTAGTTGCAAAATAATGTAATGTTTTCGTAATTTTGCAGTTTATTGGCCATTCGCATCATTCTTCTAATTGACCCATTGTATCTATATTTGGTTTTGTAAGATCGAAGATTATTTCAATAAACTGTTTATATTTGCAACACATTTGCTTTTTTATTCACAATTTCTCAATATTGTTTTTAAATTAAAAAAATACCGGTAAATTACCGGTAAACCGGTTTTGATTGAAAATTTTACCGAATTACCGGTAATTGCAAAAGTCGGTAAATTTGCAATCCCTAGTAACAGCATTGTCTATATTTTTTGCAGACTCGACATATAAGTTTAAATTATTTTAATTTTCTCCTTTTCAGATAACTAATCCATTACTCGTAAATTTTTGTACTTTCAAGTTTAACACGTGTAGGTTTATTGGTTGATGCCAACGTTTCGCTTGCCATTGCAGGAAGCATTTCCTGGCGAAAAATTTTGATGTCTGAAGACTTATTCGAGTATGTATACCTATTTAGGACGAAAAAATAGAGTAGGTGAGAATTTAATGATAAAAATAAAAATTTTCAGGTGCTTATTTCGAATCCCTATTTTCGATTCAAGTTAACGGGATTATTATAAAAAGTTGCCTCGCATACCTTACGTTTCTTATAACGAGGAATTAGAGGTAACATGGGTAAACTGTCTAAAAAGAATGTTTGACTAGCGCGGATCCGTTTATGTAATTAGGAGGTACTGCTGATGCTTTATTATGCGTGTCCTAATTTACCGTTTGATCTTGCCAAAATAATTTAAATTGTCCTCGTGTTTAAAGATAAATATTGTTCTTCACACCGTTTATTAAGTTGGAAATTTGGAGTCCGGGGTAGTCTTTATATTATATTGGTGTAAAATTCGTCAAAAATTGTTTGTGCAGTTTTTTACATATGGCAAAAAAGTTAAAGAAGGGGTCCCTTTGTTCGCTTTTATTTTTTACTTTTTTAAGGTGCAATGCTTTAATGCGATCTGCAAAGTGCTTGAAATTTTTAATGAAAGATGACTATTTTTGTAAAAACGGCAATATATTTTGCGAATTTGTGTGTGGGAAACTTTATTGCACTGATGATTGGCCTAATGGAGAAACATTGTTTGTGGACTTTCGAAGGCGCATAGAAACGCGGGGGTAGGAAATCTTACCAAATTAACAAACTTTCATTGTCTGTAGAAATCAAGAATGATTTAATAAGGTCTGTAACATATATCTATTTTACCAGTGGCGTCAGGATTTATTTTGTGATAAATTGAAGTGCTAAGATGGTTTAAACTTTTTCGTCTAATCGGATCTGTTTATTACAACAGTAGCGTTGCCTTAATCGGCAGAAAGGATTTTTAAGTGGGACTTTCGCTTGAGCTCTTTTAGAGCTAAGAATTCGGAGCCTGGTAAATTTAATTTTGGATGTTTTGCACTTTGGCAAAACCGAGATTTCAGCTGTGGTAAGAACATCATTAGTGATATGTATTACGGTGTGATTCTGATTTTTTAGATGGTTTTGTGATTTGTTCGGCAAGAAGTTGTTAAGTTTACGAATATGCTTTATAGAAGAAATTTTATAAACTGACTTAGCCTGTTTAAATAAAATGGAGTATATTTGATTTAAATCACTTTTGCTCATGCTATTTGATAAATTAATGCGTAGCTTGAAAAGCTAAAGAAAGATTTTATCTCAGTTTAGGCGGATGCGTTTGGTCTCATTGCTAACCAAGGCTAGACCTGCTTTACGAAAAATTGACTAAATTTCGGGGCTTTTTGACTTTTTCATCTTCTTCTTCTTATTAGCCTTCATATTTTCATTGTTGGATATAGGCCTCTTTCATCTTCTTCCATGGTTCTTTATCGTTTGCTATCCTCATCCACTGTTTTCCCTCTATGAATCTGATGTCGTCGATCCATCGCGTTTGGGGTCTTCCCGTACTTCTTTTTGGTATCACGGGGTCTCCAGAAACTAATTTTGTGGGTCCACTGTTCCGGATTCCTCCTAGCCACGTGTTCTACTCATTACCACTTGAGATTCGCTGTTCTCTCCATAACGTCTGTTATTTTCATCCTTGCCCGGATTCCTAACATTGCGCGTTCCATGCCTTTTTGAGATACTCTAAGTTTTGCTGCTGATTTGTAAGTAATCGCCATTTTTTCTAGGCCATAGGTGACAACAGGAAAAATGCAGCTATCGTAGACCTTACGTTTTAAGTATAGCGAGACATCTTTATCTTTTAGAATATAGCTGAGCCTTCCTTTTTTTTACTGATAATTGGGAAGAAAGCAGTTTGTCGTTACATCGAATAATGAAGGTTAAAGTAGTGAAAGATCTTACCAATCTTTGAAGAACACCTAATAACCGGAACTGTTTACTCGTATCTTTCCCGTAGAGGATTTTTAATTTAGAATGTAAGCTTTTTAGTTATTTCAAGTAAAAAAACACCCGATAAATTTAGGAATATTTTCATGAATTATAACGAACAAGTTGACAAAATTACATGCAATAGCAATAGTGGCCCAATGTATTGTACCAAGGTGCAATATTATTTAAATTAAAATTTTATATGGAAAAATCTTAAGAGAAATAAATAGCCCTATATTATATTTTATGTGATATTTTATCAACAAAAGTTCTAAACTAACTAAAAATAATAATAATAATAATAATAATAAAAAACAACCCCCTACAGACTTGGCAAAACCCGGCAGTAGAAGGACTGCAACCGGAGATTTCCGAGAAAAATTAGAATAAAATAATAATAATAATTTCTTTATTTAGCCATTTTTGCTATAAATTTACATTATTCGAAAGTATTCTACTCAAATTTAGAATGATGAATTAAAGAATAAAAATAATTTTATGGCATATTAACTTTTGATATTTAATAAAAGATATATGATACATATTTAATAAATATATAGTTTTTTTAAGAATTTTTATTAGATCATCATTTAAAAAGCTTTCATCCTTTTAACGTCAAGTTGGTGGTGCATATTTTTTAGTTTTCTAAAAGAAATTGATTCTCAGGCGCATTGTGAATTATGAACTGTTATGGGGGAGGCGAATTGTCAGAAAACGTTAAAGAAGTAACCATTATCCTACTTAGAGTTGGTATTAAAAAACATTATAAAATGTAATGTTGGGCTATAGATCACTTTCTTAAATTGAGTTATATCACTTAAATTAATCCCCTTAAGGCTTGGTCAATACCATTACATGCACTACTGAAAGCTAATTTCTTAAATGGAAGCTCTATTATTCAATCCACATATAGTTATAGGGCTCCACGCATGAAAAATGTTTCACCTATCTAATTTTCTAAGAAGTTGTCCATCAATCTTCTTCAGCATTTATGTATTTGAAATATTTTTTTTTCCATGGAAGTATCCAAAGTGGTGAAAAGGAAAAACATTTTTCCAATAACATAAAAAAATAATTAAATACATAATTCTTTAACGATCATTTTTATACAGAGCAATTTAATTTTACTATAAAAATTAAAAAAAAATTAAAAGAAAAAACGTTTTATTATTTCACATTTCCTAACAAGATACTCCTATACCATTATTCTATTTTTTAATACTTTTATAAATGATATCTGATATATAATTTATTTACAAAGCGTCAAAAATAAATATTAATTTTATATTTTAAATGATACCCAACTTCAATCATTAGGGTTTTCTACGGTGTTAAATCCTATTATATGATATATCATCACGCGGCATTTCATTATAGTCAGTTCATCACAAGACAATTTAACACATGTATATATCATCACATGTACTTTTCGTTACGGACTAAATCATCATACGATATTTTATCACGTGTTTATATCATTACATTTACTTTTCATCGTGGACAAAATCATCCCAAAATCATCATTATTTTGAAATGTATTTTTGATGATGGCAAAAGCTGAATCTGCAGACGAAACACCGTTAAATCCATGTATTTTTATTTTATTTATTTATTTTATTCAATCCTAAACCTTCCTACCATTAGAGTGTAAGGTATACAATTTTTTTATTATTAACAAACTCGATAATGGTCTCTCATTATTTTTTGTTGTTGGTTGGCTGATTTACTTCTTTTCCTTTCTTTTTGCCTCCTTTCTTATTGTATTGTACCATTCTTTCCTTGGTCCTTCTTTTTGGTTTTTTCCTATTCCACGTGTTTCGTATATTCTCCTAGTACTTCCATCTAGGTTCCCCTTTATTGTAACATTTTATCTTATTGTACTGTTCCATTTTTTCATTGGTCCTTCTTTTTGTGTTTTTCCTCTTAATCTTGTCTCGTATATTCTCCTAGTACTTTTATCTAGTTTCATTCTACATATAGCCAAATTATCTTATCTGTCCTTTTGTTATTTTGTCGTTTATTGATCCTATCTGAATGTCTTGTTCTTTATCTTGTCTTTTCTTGTCTTATTTTCTATTTTTGTAAAGAACATAATCACCATGGCGTTTATTCTTGATTTTAGTTTTCTAATATTGTTCAAGTTTTACCACTGTATATTTACGTGGGTCCTATTACTCTTTTTACGATTTCGGTTGTTGTGCGCCTTGATATTTCTCTTCTCTTAAAGAGGGTGTTTTTCAGCGTGTTTAATATCTTCCCTGATGGATTATATTTTGCTCTATTTTTTCATGTATTTTTCCATTGCTCTGCATTATTGTTTCTAGACATACTCTATATTTTGTCTTATTTTATTTTCATGTTTATTTTCACCAGTTTTTTACCTAGTATTTACATTTTATGCTGTAGGTCTTCTTCTGTTTTTGCCACAATTACTATGTCATCTGCGAATAGTAGCTCTACCAACTATATTATTTTCATTATAACAGATACATGGAACGTAAAGTCGAATACAACACAAAAGAAAGAAGAATTTGTGGAGAAAATAGAAACAGATAATCTAGACTATTAAAGAATAACTAAGACAACAAAAAAGGAAAATAAAATGAACTTAAAGAAGGGTACAGACTATATTGGATAAGAGTGGAACATAAAAGCAGAGTTACAGAAGGAGTAGGAATAATAGTGAAGCCAAAAACGAAAGGACACCAAGCTTGGAAATTAAAACAGAAGAGAAAAATTAATGAAATTAGCAGAACCAAACAAAAACAACAAAAAAGAAAAAAATTACAAAAAGAAATGGACAAAGAAAAAGAAAAGAAAATAATGGTGGGCAAAATGAATGAATCGAGAAAATAATAGAATCAAAGAAAATTATTAGCATAGGAACACATGGAGAGAAGACTAGAAATAAAAATGGAATAAGACTAACATAATTCTGTACAGATTTTTAAAATTTTCCACTTGCTGGATAGTAACTGCATCTTTTATGATAATGTCAAAGTTTGCATTCAAGTTCACTGCTAGATATTCTGTATTTCTCAAGTTGACTTAAAAACCCCATTTGTCATACGCCTTAGATAGTTTTTCAAATAACTAACTTCAAAATCGAATGCGTCCTAGGCTAGTATAAGTTGATTATCCAAAACGCTCAATATAAAAAGTGTATGCTTATTTATTGGAATACCCATGCCCTCACAAGGCCTCTTCCAGTTTCTAAGTTTCACCTCAACATAGAGGTTGAATACTAGCAATAAGCATATACCCGTCTAAGCCGCTTAGTGACATGTATTGGTTTTGATAACTGTGTTTCCAGTTGGGATGTGTTTTTACTACACATTTCTTTGATGGTGGCAAATGGGTGTTGATTAATATCTAAGATTTGTAATGCCTCCTACAATTTCCGTAGCTATAATCTTTTCAGTCACTTGTTGTAGTATTAAGATATTGTCAACGCAGCAAAGCCATTTTGATCGTCTCCAATTTTATATCCGATATCATCCTAATTTTCGTTTGGATAAATTTTCCAAGTATCCTACTTGGTAAAAAGTTTAAGTTTAAACCTCTATAGTGCCCGGATTCCTTTCTTCCCTTCCCTTTTTTGTGAATATTAAGATAAAATAAGATCTTTTCCATTCTTCTGGTGTTTATATTTTCTGGCAGCATCTGTTCATCTTATTTGCCATTCGGTCTACTAATTGGCATTCCCCACCCTTTAATAATTCTATCAAAATGTTACCCAGTCCTGGAGGTCTGCCATTATTTATTATGTATAAGGATTTAGTTAATATACCAGCTGTAACAAATACCCATTTTTTAACCCCTACATATTAAACTCTTCATATTGAGTTCAGTTAAAAGTTCTTCATCTTTCAATTCTTTCATCGGAGTTATCGACTGTCTTATTTGTATTCTAGGTTTGTTAAAATTGTTTTAAAAAAAATGTTTTTTACTATTTAAATAAAATGTCACGCAAACATAATAAAAATGAATTAATTTTTAAATCATTAAAAAATTACTGCTTGAGGTTAGAAGTTGAAAGATAACAAGTTATATAAGATTTTTATTGTTAGCGAGATTAATAAAGGCTAAGATTTGTTTTGTTTGATGTTTGATCATAAACAAGATTGAACAAAACTTTCATGCATGTATATTATCTTGATATATAACTATTGTACATAAACAAAGTTAAAACACATAGAACTATGTAAGCACATAATATTCCAACTAAAGTACTCGAAAACTTCTCAAATGTATTATAATATATAACAATTATTGTAACTATAAGTTTTATTGTTTTACTTTTAGCACTGTTTTTTTGCAAGTATAAAAAGTGTTTTTGTGCATGGCTATAACGAACGATATAAGAAAATTTTTGGGACAATATTGGGATTAAAATGATAAATGAACGCTAACATGTCACGCCTAAGGGTTTAATTAATGTTGGTCCATATAATGGCAGTTTCCATAATTCAAAATACTTATCTATAATAAATAATCTTAGACAAAGAAAGTATTGTTATAATTAATCATAAAAAGATGGAAAAATACTGAGAGCTAACTACATAAATCACTTTGAAATTGCAAACAAAACTTTTTAATGCGGAAGGAAAGAATAAGAGATTTAGTAAACGATTTAAAAATGACGTTAAATGAACAGGTTCCAGGTGAGTTTATTTATTACGAAGAATTACTTGAAACTTTTCTTGATTATTTATTTTTCTAGTGTCAAGGATTTACGAAACAAATTAAATCTTGTACGAGTTGATTTAAAAAAGCGATCCACTAATTCCCGGTTCTATAAGGCGAAGTTGGTTAACGATATGAATAAATTGACAAATGACATTGTTAATAACATTATTAGAACAATGTCATATGTCAATTTTATCATATTTACGGTGCTCAATGACAAATAAGACTCAGACCAAGAAATAAAATGCGGAATCGAGCCTAAAATGTTATGTGTTCTCTTATATGGGACAGAAACATGGACGCTGAAAACAAGCTCGATAAACAAATTAGAGGCATTGAAATGTGGTGCTATAGAAGAATTTTGAAAATAGCACGGACCACCACCACCACAAACACTGAAATAATAAGATGTATCGAAAAAAAAAGAGAACTCTTAGCAATTATTAAACGCCGAAAATCAGCGTATTTGGGATAGATATTGAGAGGAATAAAATACATCTAATCATGGAAGGAAAAATAAAAGGAAAAAGAAGTATCGGAAGAAAGCAGACGTCATGGCTGAGAAATATAAGGCAGTGGGCAGGGCTGAGAATAATCGGAAATCTAATACACACTGCAAACAACGGAGAAGAATACAAGTTAATTGTAGACCACATTATTTGAAATTCCATAAAACCGTTTACATTCATGTAGTGAATAGACAGAGACAAAGAAGAAAAAGAACTACGCTTTATAGAACAGGCTTTAAGTATGTTTTCTCATCTAAGTTAATAATTTCCCCCCAAACATTTTCAAGTTATGCCCAGTGGAGCTTTACAAACATTTTTTTTTAATTTTGAGTTTTATTTCTCACAAAACACAATTTTAAGGAAAATATGTAAAGTAAAATAAATTTTGCTAATAAATTACTTCAATCCTAAATAACTAAAAGGATTTGGATGTAGCCCAAATTTAATAACATAAATTTAATAATTTAATAATCCTGTATGTACGAATATCTGGCAATATCGGATGGAGGATATAAAGGCCGGGCCGTAATATATTCGAAGACACTTAACTTATGTTTGACTTTCAGGATAATGGAAACCACGGGGAACTAAACAGGAAATTCTGGCAGACCAGCCCTCAAAACTCCTTAACTAAACTAACCATATATATTCCGAATATTCATTATACGAAAACCTTCTTACATTAATGCAAGAGTACGTTGGGGTGATTTAGCTCTAAACAAATAGAGATTATTATATTTGTTAAAGTAATAAAATACAAATATTTAACATATTTACTTACTGCTTCTTGATTTTTGTTTATTATTTATATAATTCCTGTTTATTTGCAATACATACATTTAAAACAATAAGTAAATTGTTTGACTTAGAATATTCAATGGCCTGCAAAGAACATCCCAGTGGATAACTCTTTTTAAACTTAGTTTAGATCTTAAATCTAAACTGTCTACTACAACAGGACTGGTACGACAATTCACTGAAATTTGTCTGCAGATCTGAAGGCTTAAAATGTTTGTGCCTTCTCGTTTTACAATCATTATTTGGCAGTTGTTTAGCAAGTCTATTAGGGTACACATAAATACCTTCATTGTATGATTTATAATAATTTGTTATTGTCAACATTCTAAGACCTTATGTATCCCTGCATTGGGCACGTACCATGGTGCGTCAACGATTGTTCTTAGCACTTTACTTTGGAACTGTTGAATGATTTCCATGTTGGAGGCGCTAGTAGTTCCTTAAGGTTCAAACCGAAATATTTAACGTCTGCGCTTTGGGGAAGTACAAGGTTATTTGGTGGACAAGTTAGCTACCTTAAAGTAAACGTGATATGTGTTGACTTGGTTTCGTTTCCTTAATGCGCAATTTCTTGAATCAGTTTTGAATTTATAACAAGTTTGCTTGTAATATTTCTTATGCTGGGACATGATCAGTGTGAGATGCCAACACTGCTGTGTCATCACAAATATGGCCACCATAGTTAGTCGCAGATATCCGTGTAGAGGAGGTACAGTATGGGTCCTAGAACAATGCCTTATGGTACACATTAATTAATTTGGTTTTCGTTTTGTTATTTTACGAAAAAATGTATTTCGGTTTGATATGATTTAAGGATTTGATGAAATTCATAAAAAAGCTATTTCTTTAATTTAAAATAAAGTCCTTCGGACCATACTTTATTTAAAGTTTATACTTTATTTATAGAAAGCATGTTGATCTCGAAATCCAAATTATTAGTCTGGAATTAATTTGTTATATCTAAAATAGGTTTAAGGCGCCCTAGTATGAGCTTTTCGAATATCTTAAATAATGCTGGCAGCTAACTGATTGGTCTGTACCCAGTATTTTTTTCCTGGTTTTGGTAATAATATCATCTGCGTTACTTTCCCTTGTGCAAGAAAGTAGTGCAACCTTAACATTGCGTTAAATACATAGGTAATTATCTTTAGGGCTTTTGGCTCTTTTAAGACCTTTCCATTTATTAGGTCAAAACCGGGTGATTTCTTGCACATATTTTCGTAGTTAAAGTTTCTTTTATTCCATTGGCTTTAAAGTAAATAATTGGCATGTCTTTTTATAACGGTGCTTCCAAAAAGCTTAATATTTTTTTTTATTTTTTTTAAGGAGGTTAGTGAAAAATGTGCAAAAGCCTTTCCCAAATGGGCAGCAAACACTTTAAATTTTTCTTTGTCATGTCTTGCCCACTTTCCGCTTTGATCTCTGATAAGTGGGATTGGCTTCCTTATGCCTTACCATGGGGGTTGCTTAAATATTCATCAAATCTTTGGTTATTTACATTTAGTAAAAGCTGTTTAAGTTCTTTGGTTGAGATGTTCAGATTATTTTTTATCTCCCGCCATCCTAGTGTGTTGCCTATGTAAGTGTCGTTTCTCTGTTATTTTCTAAGAGATTGTTATAAAGCAGGTAAGGCCAAACTTTCAGACATTGGGGGAAATTTTTCGATTAAATTATGTGAGCGGTCGACCATGCAATCAAAGAGTGGGAGCTAATTATCCCGAAATTACATTTTTAAATAATTTTTAAGGACAAATGTGTTTTAATGCAATTAATTATAATTATGTTAGGTAAAGACATTTTTTGATCGTAAATATAATTGTTTTAGTAATGTACTAAAAACATCAGAATTATTTTAAAATTTTCTAAAAATTCCATCGCGGGCGACTTTTAGTAGCTTTACGACCGCGGTGGACGTCTTGGCTACTCCTGTTAGAGAGCATGTACTTATATTTCAGTTTTTTTTTTTGGTCAGAAGTAGCGCTCTAATCTGCAGTTTGGATGGCCATGGTTAATTGTTCCACCGCCACGTCTAAGTTTTTTTGCTTGATTTTAGATTCATATCTAAATGTAGAAGTTCATCTTGTGTTTTCCTGAAGTCGTGCCAGTTCGTTTTTTTACTGTAGAATAAAGGCTGTTTTCGTTTATAAATTAGATCTGAATGTAATTGCGTAATGATTGGTTGTGTGGTCTGCGAATAATTTGAGGCACAATTCCACTTGACTTGTTTTATGAAGATACCTACCTATTGGTTGCCCTGTGGATTCACACTGTAGTACTACTTTATATAGTTATTTTCTTTTGGTGCTATTTATCCCAGATCCCCATGTGGCAAGTTTAGCATTGCAGTTTCCTCCAGCAGTGAATCTGTTACCAAGTTGTTTAAAGAATCCCTCACATTGCCTTCTTTTTTATTGTGTTTTGGGTGCATCACTCTGAAGAAATGGTTAGCAGGTTTATTCTATCTTCTATTATTATATTTGTAGCTTGAAGGTAGTCTTGTTAAAAGTATTTTATTTCATAGTGTTTAATATTTTTCTTGCTGATTATGGCTGTATCCCAGTGTGCAGTAGCATCCAGATGATTAGTGTTATATATTCTGTATCCTGGTATCTCAATATAACTTCTATCGATAAAATGTGTTTCTCATGCGAGCATAACATCAATATTGTTGTGGTAAAAAGGTTTTAATTTCTTGTACATGTTGGCACAAGCTGTTCGTTGATATGTTTAATAAAACTGACATTATGTTAATTTGGTTATGATTTCAGCTAAAGTGGTAAGAATGTTTGTCATCTGCTCCAATAGAGTTTTCATCATGGATTGTTGTGCATTGGTTGTTTAATTTGCGGAATTCATGTATTTTTCTTCCCTATTGGATTGTTGTGCAGCTTGTGCGCATGTGTTGTTCTTATAGATGTTTTTGTATGTAGTGGTACGTTTAGAGAACGAAGAGATAATTTGATTATGATTTCAGTTAAAGTGGTAAGAATGTTTTTCATCTGCTCCAATAGCGTTTTCATCATGGATTGTTGTGCATTGGTTGTTTAATTTGCGGAATTCATAAATTTTTCTTCCCTATTGGATTCTTGTGCAGCTTGTGCGCATGTATTGTTCTCATATATGTTTTTGTATGTAGTGGTACGTTTATAGTACGAAGAGATAGGTACGTTTCCATTTAAAGTTATTTGTGAACTTGGCAGCAACATTAACACCATAAAAATATCCGCTCTTTTTTTGCGGTGACACTCGGCAGTGGAGTGGGTACCAGCGCATCTAACACACCTTGGAATATTATAACAAAAATTTTTTGTATAGCCAAATTTTTGACATTTCATACATTGTCGAATCTGACGTTTTATCGTGGTGCTTCGAATGTGACAATTAAATTCATTAATGTGTTAATTTTAGAAAAAAATTTGTTGTTTGGTTTCGGTTGTAACTTAGCGAAAAATATGAACAAAAGTGTTTAAGTTACCCTATGCTTGGTATTAAATATATTGCAGCATTGTGTCCAATTTCATTTATTTCATCCTTCAGGGTGTCTGTTAAGTAATGTAATTTTTTTAAGACAACTCTGTAGCTGCGTTCCTGTTTAAGTTTGTGTATATGTAATTGCATGTTTTTTCGTTTATTATTGGAGAGTATTTTTCACATGTTCTGACTTAAATTTCAACTTCATCAATATTATTTGTTGTGGTGGAATAGTTATTTTCCGAACTATCTATTCAATCTATTTTAAGGGCGGATCCAGGAATTTCCTAAGGGGGGGGGTTACATTAACCTTTTTTTTAGGTCTAAGAAGACTTGAACTAGTGTGTCTGCATGCATTTTTAATATAATCATAAAAGTTATAGAAAATCCTCACTACAAAAAAACAAAAAATGACCCAATGGGGGGCCATGCCCCCCCATGTATCCGTCCTTGATCTATTTTTATTTGCTTGAGTTGCTGGTGTCTTCTTCAAGGCTTCTGATATGCTTCTTGTTATTTATTTCTTGCCATTTTGTTAGGTTAAGTTATTTAATTGGATTTTTAGGTTGTAGAGTACGCATACTGCTTGCCGTCTTCATTTGCCTTGGACTTGGTTGTGGAGGAATATTTGGTATTATTAAGAGCGTTCATTTCCGTTTTTTAGTGCCTCCATGGTATTTGAATCAGTAATAAAAACATTAATATATTTATGTGATGATTGTTTCTTGCTTTTGTTGAACATATAAAGTTTGTAAGTTCAAAGGTCAGTGCATTTATTACTAAGTCAATATTAATACGGAAGTGCCTTGAAGTAAATTCTTAATTGATGTTAAATAAGGACTCTTTGTTAAGTTATTTACCGTTAATGAGCTGTGTGTTATTGGAAATTTTATTTGCTAAACTTTAATTTACTTGCCGTAAGTAATTAGCAAACTTTTGTGTTCTAGGCAAGGGTTTGTATCCCGCTCGGAGTAAATTTATCGAAAGGAAAAGTTATTATAAAATTATCAATGGAATAAGGGACAAGTAAAGCTTCCTGGAATAATTACGAGTTATTAAGTTTGCATGAAACTTTTAATGAAGAATTCGAAAATTAATGATTGTGGGCTTATGCTTTAATCAAAATAATTTAATTAATATTTATATTATTTTGTAACGCGAACGTATAATAAATAAATTTAGAAACGTATTTTAAGCAAGTAGTAAATTGAAAAGAAGTAACAAATCAGATTTTATAAAATCGATTTCACCCGAAATTCAATCGAATATCCGGTTCTCTTTTCATTTGATTTGCGTTAATATAACTGTCCTTATCATGATATATACAGGCGAACATATGTGGTGAGATATTAGAGAGATTGGATAGATATTCAGGATATTAAATTTCCCCATTTCATTTATAATTTGCAACATCAATATTGGGGTGTCACCTGGTGCAGAGAACGCCGTTAATAGACTCTACGTCAAATAAATGGGACAAATGTATATTTTACTCGACACTAATATTCAATCGCAAATGGGGAAAAGAATTATTTTGTGATTGCATCCAGGAAGCATTGATGAAAAAGTGACAAATTGGCAAAAATTGATTATTACAACAAATAATGTGTCAAATAACATAAAATGGTGGTTTTCTATCCGGGCAATGATATACTTTAAATAAACTTAAACAAGAATGCCCATCCAAATTTACAGTGTTAATTTAACATTTATTTCAACATATACAAAATAAAAAATAAAAATGAGCTACATGAGTCAACCAAGTGACTGTTTGTGTAGTCAGTGTTTTTGCAAGAACCAACGTAATGCAGCCCAGTGTAGAACTTTAAGATGCCCATCTTGTAGTCCTGCTCCCGATCACTGCACGTGTCGTAATTCGCGCAAACCGCAAAAAGGATTGTTTGGTTTTGTTTGGACAGACAAAGGTTCTGATTATTGCTCAGAATGTGGTAGTAAAATTCAAGTAACATGCTTGAGCGATGTTTCTAATATGGACCTAATAGGAGAAAATATGAATAACATATTTCATAGTTTAAAGTCTTGTTGTAATAATTCACATGGCGATTTAAATGAATCAATTACTATTCAGAAAAGAACATTAGAACCGAGCGAAACTATATGTCATCAGTTTAAAGAAGAAAGAACTTGTATGCACAAATGTATTGAATGTGATTACAAACGCAGCATGACTAATCAAAGTAGCAATTGCACTTGCATGGAGCAATATGAAGAATGTATTCAACCATCACCACTTTATTGCACAGTAATTGTATTTCTACTTGTGATTATTGTTCTCGGTTCTATGTACGTAGGATATCATTATTATAAATTGTATAAAACGCTTTTATGTAAATCAGTAGTCCGATATAAACTTTGGTAAAATAATAAAAATAAAATTATTATTCTATAGGAGTACTTTTTATAAAATCTGAATCAACGCTTTTAGATAAAATGTTTTAA
>JARJDX010112210.1:0-34217 GCA_030264735.1 Gymnusa sp. GC000175 | reverse complement strand
TCTGAAAGATATTTTAAACCAATTTATCTGCCGATGTATCTATACGTGTGTACCCAGATTTTAAAGTATGTGTCCAAACTATTTTAGCCTTGCTTCGCAGACTTCTTTTCTTCGCTTGTACTGTAATTTTTCTTGGCTTGTACTGTATTTTCATATGTAAACAATGATCACCGTAACTTTTGGGTACAATGAACCTATCACAAAAATGTTGCGTATGGCCAATAAATTGCAGGAACGTAATACCTTTGCCCTATTCTGTAATAATTATTGTAGTTTTGCGTTTCCAAATGCTTACTTACTACGAACCTCAGTGATCTAAATCTAAATGACTGATACTTTTAACTGATTATCTCTAATTTTCAGTAAAACGTACCCACATGTGGGATTTTATATAATATTATTGATAAATTTAGGTAATTTTATGTATATTAAAGGGATGTTTCCATTAAATAAATAAATAGATATAAAACTGCTCTATCAGATGGCGTAATTAGTTTTTCTTAAGAATCAAACAGGGGAAAGCGGAATTCATAAGTGTAATCTGCCCCCATATTTAATGAGGAAAATTTTAAGCGTATTTAAATTTTTACCATTTTTACCCCCCAAAACTATAAAAAGTATTCTTTTCGTTTTTTTTGTCGAGACAAAGAATTCAGCAAAGTTTAAAATTTTGGGATCTTTGTTAATTCTCAACGAAGAGCTATGTTAAACACCATTTTAAGGCAAAGTATATAAAATTAGTTTAGTTTTTACGATATTTTGAAAAAACTGCAAAATTCATCCATAAACAAAAATATTATACCGCACTCAAATACAGAAAAGTAGTTGGGTGTGACCCTTGATAAGTGCATAAATTTGCAATATTTTTGTAATAAAGTTTTTATGTACTTTTTTTAGTTTCTGGCTTAAAATAATAAGGTTGCGTCTAATAATCGGTGGGCAGGGCCGGCGCGAGGCGAGTTCAGCGTCCCCCAGAAAGGGGCGACGTGTACTTACGAAATATGAGCGCTCTGCTGCTAACTAATACCGATATTTCCGTGTCACTTAACGGCTAACAAAGCGAACTCGCACCATTCAACATATTGATTATTGAGTATTTTTTTTTGCACCACAAAATGATTGAACCCGCCTCGCAAATGTGTACGCCGGCCTTGTTGGTGGCATCTTATAATCAATGTAATAAATTATTTTTTATTGTGCATGATGAAATGGGTAAAATAAACGTTTTAAAATTTATTACTTTATTAATATCATTTTGGTACTGTATAATAGGTAAAGTAATAGATAACATTTTAATATATGAAATATGAATAAAATTTTCAAAAGGTATTAACTTTGAATATATATAATTAATTCTAATTATTTAAACACATCAATTGATATGCTTAATTACTAAAACTTGTCCAATAATAAAAAGTTAAAGGAAGAAAAAGATATAAGTAATTGTTTGAAATGAAAGTATAAATAATAATAGGAAATAGGAGAATAATTTTCTAATCATAATTAATATTAGGCGCTAAAGATTTAGTTTCTGATTCAGTTTCTAACTGTTGCGTATTAAAAGCAACAGTATCTGTAATTGGCAGTGGTTTAGCTACTCCTATTCTAACGACACCTTTAGCAGCCCCTTTTAAGGCTTGCACTGCTTGGTCCAAGGAAGCATTTTCTAACACAGTATCATTAACAAATAACAGGCGATCACCAGGTATAAGTCTTCCATCAATTTGTGCTACTCCACCCGGAACTAAGCTTCTTATAACAATAACAGTGTCGTTTGGATCAATTGGATCTTGGTAATCTAGAATTGAAAATCCAAGTCCTCTTTCTCCTTTAACTAATTCTATAATTTGTGGCTCGGAACTCCACATGGCTAATCCAGTTAGAGGTTCTAATGATCTTGATTTCATTTTACTAAATGATATTTCTGCAGTTCCTGCTGCAGTTGCAATGGAACCATCTGATTTGGCTTTTACTAATCTATCTGATGCTGGAAGGAGGTTTTGGAGGCTTCCACCTAATCCACTTCTTTCATTTAATGAATGTTGCCCTTGTTCTGGTTGTTTGTGAGAATTAGGCGTTCTTCCACAAACCATTCGCACATGCAATGGCAGTTCTTTTAATATACTAACAACTTCATGATGATTCATGCCTAATAATCTATGTCCATTTACTTCTAATAATTCATCACCAGATTTAAGTTTACCATTTTTACCAACAGGTCCTTCTGGTAAAATTGATCTTATATAATGATGTGGCCTAACCTCTTGTCCATCCTCTACATCCACAGTTCCTTCTAAGCTTATTCCCAAGCCACCTCTTTCACCAAATTTTGTTAATTGAGCCACGACTATTTCAGCATCTGTTCCCATTATCTTTGACCATTTTGATTTAATTGCTTCCTCTATGGCAGAAGTTAATTCACTTTGATATTGCTTATCGTGTAAAAGAGATAAATGTTCATTTTTAGTTTCTACAGGTTCCTTAACTATTGAATTTTCACGTGTAAACTCAGCATCCTTACGTTCCTTTGGAAATCTGAAATTTACGTTTAAATAAATAAAAAGAAAAAAACGAAACTAAAATATTAATTGACATGGACAAGTGTAACGGGGGTTAGTAATAATTTTTAACAATTAACAATTAGCGCGCGCGTTAAATTTCGTTAAGTTTTACAATATTTCGTGGTTTGTAGGGTCTTATTACCGTGGTTTAGGTGGACTAGAGGGTGTTGGCTTGGTTTCACTAGCAGCTATAGCCTGTTGCAATTGTTCAAATTTTGGGCCATGAAGATACCTTTCTAAAGCTAACTTTACAACACTTCCACTACTTCTTAATACATCAACTGCTTGCAAATTAGTAAAGCCTTGTAATGATACATCATCCACTTCAACAATTCTATCATTTACTTGTATTTTTCCACTCAAATCTGCAGCACTGCCTTTGCTTACACTTTTTACAAAAATCCCTGATAGTTCTTCTTTTTCACAAACATATCCTGCTATTGTTATACCCAAACCATTTGCGTCTTTTTTTAATTCAACAGTAAACTTTTCCATTTCTGGCATTTTCATCGCCATATCTAAATTAAGCAAAGGCAGTGATGGGGATGCAGGAATTCGGGATAATCCTTTATAACTTTTTGAAGGGGGTTCAAATAGATATTCTTTAAATTCATGATGTGTTTGGAATATTGCCTTATATTTATGTTGTATGAGGTAGCGATCTAATTCGGCAGGTTCAGTTAAAAGCCGGGTGGGAACTAAAGGAGCTGTACTACTTAAGTACTTATATTCTGCTGTTGTTAAATCAGCTGGACGGGCAACCACTAATCTCACATGAGTACCAGACTGTCTTAATACTGTAGCTACTTGTTCCGAACCCATTTCATGTAAGTTAACATCTCCTATCTGTAAATTATATAGAAAAAAACACATTCAATACTACCAAAACACTTTTACTTTTTTTGCAAGCATTTAGCTATTAAAATTTTACTTTTATGAGAATAAAGGCATCCCTCATTTCTACCACACGCCTATTAACGTGAAAAATTACTAATACATAAAGGTAAGATTTATTTTCAGTTTTTCGTCACGTCAACGCAATGAATTTCAAGTTGATTCATTGGTTTTCGAAATGTTTAAAAAAATTGTAAAAATTCTTTTATTTGTTTGCAAAACCAAGTGAAAAAAGTAGAAGCAATGGTAAGAAATGTTATATATGCTGTGAAGAAGAGTTGGGTTATAAGGGGATTTGGAATCAAAAGCATCTCTTGGACCAATCATATAATGAATATCAAGTTTTATGCAAAATATTAAGATAATTCACACTAATGTCAACTATAAATGTAGTTTAGCTAAATATGCAGGTCATACAATGAGAAATAGAAACACATTTTGGAAAACTCTTTTGTTAAAAAATTATTTTGTCAAACAATGTTTGGGTGAGAAGGGAACCTGGACAAAGAAGAATCTTATGGTTGGCAAGCTTACTTCCATATATATATTTTGCAGCACTGGTAATAAAATAATAATAGCCATGTTAGTCATCAAAATCGGAAACAGACAAGGGCACTTGAAGAGAAAAATGTAGCTGCGACAGTTTTTCTTTATTTGCATAAACGTAAAATTTTATTTTGGTAAAATCAATTACTAATTTTTGGAAATTATAGCCAAATTCTTTTTATTTTACCTGTAATATGTGATCCCCACTTTGCAATCTTCCATCCCTATCTGCAACTCCTCCAGGTAATATTGTCTTAACAACAACTCCCATAGTTCTAACACCGACTATACCAAACCCTAAGCCAGTTCCATCATTAACTAATTCAATTGCCTCAACTTGAGCCCATTCAGTATTTAATAAACTGTCTGATCCAGCCTTGGAAGCATCACTAACTGCAGATGGAGATCTATGAATGGAATCTTCATCGGGGCGGGGTACAACGACCAAACCTTGTGCTTTTTGAATCATTCTTAAAGCCTAGTATAATAATATTTAATAAAATTGATAAAAGAATTTGTTTAATTTACCTCTTGATGAGAGATGTTAGGGTCTAAGGGTTTACCATCAATCAATAACATTTTATCTTCCGAAACATTAAATGCATGTAATTGTGGTGAGCCAGGGGATACAGGGGCAGAGGGTACACGTTGTTCATCGAAATCTCGTGGATGTTGATAGTCATCGCCATAACCGGGGTCATATAAATCGCCTCCAGGTGGGACATTTAAAGCTAATTCTCCAGCTGGTGTTATATCAAAGTCAACTGGTAATATTGATGGATGTTGACCTAATTGCTGATTTAATTCACTTAATGAATCTTGCACAGTTACAATGCTTCGAAAAATTGGATTTTCTAATACTGAGATTAGTAAATTTAAATCTGTTGATGTATTTGCTTGTAATTTTGGATCATCCAATTCATCTACTGTGTGCTTTATGTCTTCCAAAAGCTGGAGAGCACTTGAAATATCTGCGTTTAGATGCATCATTTATAACGTGCAGGGCAGTCTATGTTAATTTCAAAAAGTTTTTGTTTATCACATTTGTTTATTTATTATTTTAAATAAAGGAATGCAAAACGTTGCACTAACATAAATTACATAAACATCAAATAATGTCAATGTCAATAAAAATGTACTTCTACTGAGTTCTACCAACCTAAGACAAATATCTCCCAAGAAAATTAAAAAAAAAAAAATTACTAGATTTAAAAAAATATACTTTTTTAATATTGGTAAAAATTAATAAATTTATATATCTTATTTTATGTTTTAGACAATCTCCAAAGTAGAAACGCTTTTCTTCCATTTCCATGAAAATATTTTTTTTGGTTTTATTTATACATTTAATTTAATTATGTAAAATTATTTTAATAATAATTGTGCGTAATTAATTGCATATAAACATTTTGAGTTTTCTTTAATTAAAAACCATTTAGATAATATAATCAATTAAATAAGTTTTAAAAACATTTAAAAGTTAATTTTAAAAGCACAAAATTTGTTTTTATATTTATATTTGATATATATGTATTTTTATTTATAATTTGAAATAATAAAATTATTATGTGGGAGTAAGCGTGTTGAGCTTTCCGGAGAGCATTCAGCTCTTCGTGTTGAGAAATCACCGCGATTGTTGCTACAATCGCATACTGCTTGCTTTAGTCTCTAAAGATCGCCATGCGTGCCATTAATTAGTTCTTCTTCTCGACGTGTCCCTGTTTCTACAGAATATGGCGGATATAAAGAAGTAAACCTTGATTTAAAAAGTCCGTGATCCTGTGGTGTGTGGTGTTAACAACAGCACCCAGAAGATGAATGACTACAATGTTAACTATCATAGATTATATGTAACTCTAACTAGTCTAGACAGTTAGAGACCAGTTGACAATTCTTTAGCCCTCAGTTTGTATTTTGTCTTACTACGGTTGCTCTGCTTCTACGATTTTAACCTCTTCCTGCATAGTTCTTCTGTATGTATTTCTGGATCTGCCACATCCTCTGCTTCCTTAAGGGTTCCAGTCCAGGGTTATCCTGGCGATATCGGTTGGCGGTTTTCGAAGCCATTCCCATTCTGCCGCCGAATTTCTTTGTGAATTTTGTACTATTCCGATCTCTACCACAGCTCGATATATGAAATTTAGGCTGGTAGAAAACCCGTAGAATACATATTAGGCAGTTATTGAAAAATACTTGTTTCTGGTTTGTGTTGTTTTTGCACATTTTCCACGTTTCACACGTATAAAGCTGAATGGATTTGACATTTGAGTTGATAGACGCAGTTTGATTTTATTAGTGTAGACTTTTGAGCTCCAGATTTTGTTTAGCGAAAGGCTTTGAGGGCATTTTGTATCCTGGTCGATATGTCTATATCTGTGCCT
The DNA here is from genome assembly GCA_030264735.1 of Gymnusa sp. GC000175. Taxonomy (NCBI): domain Eukaryota; kingdom Metazoa; phylum Arthropoda; class Insecta; order Coleoptera; family Staphylinidae; genus Gymnusa; species Gymnusa sp. GC000175. The sequence goes on along the minus strand of JARJDX010112210.1, from coordinate 27,835 downwards.
CCGTAAAAAGGCTTTACAGGTAAGTAAATAGGTCAACTCTTTCTTTTGTGATGTTGCCTAATTTTAAATCTTCGTTATTGTTGCCTTTTGGTTTTGCGATATTTATTATTAAACCTGCTTTTGTTGCCTATCTAGTTTGTGCTGCATATCGTTGAGGGTGTGGGAATGTGGGATAGCGGACAGATATCTTAAGCACAGTCATGAACTTTCAGATTGTATGAAACGTTGTACGTTATTCCGTGCGGTGTATTTAAGGCAGATTTGTGAACATAATCGAGGACTATATTGAGAAGAAGCGGGGACAGGACGGAGCCCAGTCTTATACTGTTTCTGATCTCGATGAAGTCACTGTTTTTCCTTCATGAGGTAATTTGGCATCAGTGTATTTAGATTTAATGGTGTTTATGAATTTCGGTGGTGCGCCTTTTTACTCAGGGTTTCGTGCATAAGTGTGTCGAAAATACGTTGAAAATCGACAAACATCCATGTATAAAGAGGAACTCGTGCGATTATTCAATTTTGATCCTTAAGGATGGGATTTATGCAGGACATAAGGTCAAAGGTTATGGGTCTAAATCTGGCTTGTTCTTGCTGTAGTGTTGGATCCACGACTTCCAGCAGTCTATTGTAAAGTTTATTTGCCAATACTGCCGCGTCTGTTGGAGCGCTCAGTTAGATCGCCCTTCGTGGGTAGGTTTATGCTTCCATTCATCTGGTATTGTTTCGGTTTTTTGGCATGCTGATTGGGTGGATTGCCTCGGCAAGCACAGCGATAGCAGGGAAAGTCTTAAATATTGCTGGTGGGAGTTGTCAGGCCCTGCGGTTCTGTTGGTTGGTAGGTTAATTGCTATTTTAATTTTATTTGGAATATATAATTAGTCTATTATATTGTATGGAAGTGGATTTTAATTTTTGAAATTCGTAGCTAATGAGTAATCAAGAGTTGTGTGAAATTTCACTGTTGTTCATATGTTTCGGCTTTCGCCATTGTCTAAGAAGTTAGTTAAAGGTCGTTCAGCAACACTATGGGCCAATAAATTTATAAAGGTAACAGACTCTTCCTTTACGAATCATTTAACAGAGCCCAAGCCCGTGCTGAATGAAAAAATCAGGTCGCAAAAATCAGAGAAAATCACGACCCGCAGCATGAGGAATTGATGAAAGGAGGAGAGGAGTCTTTTTCTTTAAAAAAGACCGCAAAGATCCACAATTTCACTTCAGGAAAACCACCAATAAAAAAGAGACACGGGATCCGTCTCTGGGTTCTTTAAATAAGAAAAAGAATCCGAGCCATAATCTTTTAACAAACTAACTCCAGCTCGTAATCTACAAGGAACTTTTTATTCTTTGTTTGTACGTTCTTATATTCCCTCGCCCCTTTATTGTTTTAAATGCCGAAGGTTTGGATACACCTCTACCAGAGACACAAAACCAAGTGTGAGTATGTGGTATAGAGTTTCACGAAGGATAGCTTTGCCAGGAACCGTTAAGCTGTGTTAATTTTAACGGACCTCACTCGCAAGGTCAAAAATTTTTCCAAATACAACGAAGAAATGAAAAACCTAGAGAATAAGCAATTTTTTATTTAAGAAACAAGTATTTTAAACCCCACCATGACCTGGTGCGATTTTATAGGTCCAGCAGCATAGCATAAATCCTCGGTAGTAGTCTGCTCTGTGACTAAACCACTGTCTTTGAAAACGCAAGTTTGTCGCAAATACAGGGAAAATGTTCTCTCCCTGCACAAAAGCCAGCATCCTCATATGGGTTGAAGATCGGTGGTGATGAGGAGTAATATATAGTCTATGGATGAGGCCATGCGTCCATCACCGACACCAATAGAGTTTGAGGGTTCTGCTTAAAACAAACGAAAGATTTCCGACTCGGGGCGCATTTGCGACTACGACTAGGAATTGAGCCTCAAGTTTTGAGCGGTCAAAGCTAAAGTAAAAAACGGCACGCTGGCAGAAAGGGAGGCTGCGGAAACCTAAAGAGGATTCTGCATAAGCCCAATTACAGTAATGGAAACTTTAATTCAGTGGAACTGTAAACACCATTACGATGAGTTGAAAATATTGCTGGTCTAACACACTTGGTGTATGTTGGGTTGCAACTTCCATGAGCCGCACTTTAGGTCTAAAGAGGGATTTTCCCTTCGTGGTTACATTTCGCAAAAACTTTGTGCCAGTGGACTGCGGCAGGGGTGGAGTTACCATCTTCATCCGGGATGGAATCTTTACACCCTTTTCCTTACAGTGATTTTTTCTTCTTAATAGCTATGATAACTGACGCTGCCAAACGAAGAAAACTCCATTAGATAGAGCAGACAGCAGAAAGCATTACATTTGATGGAATATATAGAGTGTGCTATTTAATTTTGTTTCAAACTAAGAAAACTCTCAAAACCATATTTTAAGTTCTATCCAAGTGATAAATTATTAATTATTAATTCTGTTTGAGGTTATTAAGAAAATTGTTACAAATAGAGCCAAAAATTAAGCATTTGGTGTGATAGAGTGAAAGTGCTACTTAATCTTATTTCATTGCCAAAGTTGAGAACTACTATCTAAATAACCACGTTTTGGGTTTTATTCATACGCAAGTCATTTTCTAACAATCTAGTTTATTAAACTAATGCAAAATTTAAAAAATATCAAATAATTTCTGAAAATCGTAAACAATTTTATCTAATTTAAAAGTTTATCATTTAAACTCAACCTATAACCTTTTTAACACTAACGTGCGATTCAATAAAATTTTATTGTTGAAACTTAAAACAAACAAATGTTGAATATTATTGACGTAGTTTCTCAGCTTCCGTTAATACTTTAAATTTTCTTAAGATGTCTTATTGTTGTGAGCTTGGTTGTACATACTTGAGCTGCAATTGAAATAATTTTAACCCATTAGATAAATTAGTAAAATAATTTCTTCCTTCTACACACCATACAGGAACTATTAATAATTAATGAATTTAATATTAATTTTAAAACATTCCAGAAATAATTATCTTATATGGACCATTTTATGAATCCGTGATATAATTACTTTATCACATGATAATATTTATTAAAAAAATCAATTGGATTTGCTGTAATAAAAAATAAATCAAATTTTTTTGCGTTTTATGAAATGATTACTTAATTTTAAATATATTGAGGTTATTTTTTTTTTGTTGATAACTAGAGGGACAAAGTGTAGGGAAAATTCAAAGAAATGAAATGTTGGTGATCTCTGTACTGTAATCTATTAAAATGACCTTTGTGGTAGTTCATCAAGTAATATCAGCACTAATCTTTCACTCCTGAAACATTCATTTCATGTCGTAAGTTTGTCTTAGTGCGTTTGTGTTTTTGTTTATTTCGTATGAAAAAATTGTTGATAGTGATCTGGAATAAAATAATAAGGAAGCCATGAAGGCTTTAAACTTACTCTTGCTTCTTGCAGGATATTTCGTTTTTAGTAAGTACAAATTTACTTTTAAGCAATTAAATTGAAAAAACCCACAAATTTTAGCGAATGGATTAACAAATGCGTTTCAGTGTTCTCGATATTGTAAAGGTAATTCTGTAAAATCTAAAAATTTAAAAGGTTTTTACATAAAATATTTTATAGAGGAACAAAATGCATTTGGATACGAAATTGGAAACACATATTCCTATAATTATAAAGGAAATGTTAGGAGTTTAGTTAATATGACAAAAAATGATGAACTTATTGATGAAAGTGGAATGAATTTTAAATGTTTAGTTAATATTCATGTCTTATCTTCTTGTGATTTTATAATGGAGGTAAATAATTATTTATGTGCTTTGCCAAAAGTTATTTTGATTTTTTTTTTCAAAATAAATTTTATTTATGTTCAAATTCACCTATCAAAGTACCAATAAATTAATTTTACCAATTTAAGATCAAAGAAGTGGAACTTGAAGATTATCATATAAAAAATTCTGCAATGAATACACAAAAATCGCTGAATAATATTTTTACTCAGCAATTAGAATCAAATTTGCTTCATTTTTCATTTAGTGGAAAAATTGAAACACTTTGCCCTCACGTAGATGAAATTAAAGAAATATTGGATGTAAAAAGGGCAATTTTATCTGTTTTTCAAAATAGTATGCAAAATTTAAAAAAAGATACAGTAGTATACGAGGTAATCATATTTTAGTCATAATTAAAGCAATATAATCAATTCTATTAATTGTAGACTGACATAACAGGAAATTGTGAAACTTTATATGAAAGCATTGATAAAGATGGGGAAACGATTATTAAGAAAACTAAAAATTTGGATGCATGTACTCATAGAATGTCACAATATTTATCATGGCAATCAGTTCCTTATGCAACAAATTTAAAAGCCAAATCTTTGCCACTTTTGAGGTATATAGGAAGTTCTAATCAGAAGTTTTAACTATAATTTCTTAGTAAAACTTCTAGCAGAATTTCTAACTAAAAATTTTAAATAAAGTAATATAAATAAGTATAAATTTAATCAAATAAAATTGCAGAAGTACGTTAACTTGTAATCAAAAATACCAAAACCGAATTTTAATTGCTTCCGATTGTGATGAAAAACATGTTTTCCAACCATTTTCCAATGGCGATAGTGGCGCTTTAACGATTATAAAACAGGAAATACACTTTAAAACCAAAACTAACATTCCACCAAAGAATGTCTACAGTAAATATTTAGGAAATAAAAGTAAATTTTTTGATATTATTTTTCCAAAATTTTAGTACCTATAAAGCGGACAACATTATTGTATGAATTAAGTTCCCCCAAAATGAATGATGTAAATATAAATCGTACAATTGCGAATCTTGTTGAATTAGAATTAAAAAGTGGAGATGGTGTTGATGCAGATGTTCCAAAATTATTCTCCAGTTTGGTATTCGATTTTCAAAATTTAAATAAAAACGAACTTTTGGGAATCTTTAATAAAACTTCCAACAAGCAAAGGTTTGGGCAATGATTTAAAATTAAATCTTAAATCAGTTTATAAAAATATTTTAAATTTATAGGAGATTTTATATTGATGCAATTTCTTTGGTTACTACCACGTCTGGAATTAATGTAATGACAGAGATTTTTAAAAATAATAAAATTACTACGAAACAAATGGATTCTTGGATTGTTTCCTTAAATTTCATTAAAAATCCAAGTCTAGAAACCATTGCTGCTATAAAGGTAACAAAGTGTGCTAGTTGGGTTGCGTAAAAATAGGCGCTTTTTTTACCGCTTAAAAAATATAATTTGCAATTCATTTGACCCAATTCAAGAAAAATGTTAAATATTTGTTCTTTCTTCTTTATAGTTTTCTTCATCGTCTCTTTCTTGATGTTCTTTACTTTTATTCTTATCTTTTTCATCTTCTTCACCTTCTACCTTTTCTTCTATATTTTCCCATTACTCCAAATCTCGTTTTTTTTTTATAAGAACTACTAAAAAAACATAACTAAATGCCAAATTTTTCTAAAACAATAACAAATAATGTACAAAACCTCTTTCAGTTTACATCCATTTTTTTTAAAGAATAATTTAAAAAATTGCAAATTATTTTTCAAAAAATCTTTAACCAAAAAAACATAAATATAAATTTTAGCCATTAATGGAAATGTCTGCAATAAAACAAACTACCCTTCTAGCAGTTTCAAGTATACTCTACAAATATTGCAAGAAAGATATAAATTGTTTAGATAGAGAAGAGATAATAGAAATGATTAAGTACGTCGAACGCCCCTTACTAAATAATTGTTTACCAACAGGATTAGAAAGCAATAAAGACATTTTATTATCTCTGAAAGGTTTGGGTAATGCTGGTTTAACAACGTCTTTGAATCAATTAGAAAAATGCTACTCAGTAAGTTAAGTAAATAGAGATAAGTACTAGGGGATTATCTAAATTATTTTAGAACAGGGAGTTATCAACAGAATTAAGATTGGCGGCAATTGCAGCTCATAGAAGAATGAACTGCGCCCGGAATGTAAATTTAGATGATTTTAAAAAATATTTTGCTGACCCTCGTGAAAATTCTGAAATTCGCATTGCTTCTTATTTAGCAATAATGCAATGCTCTTCGTATGCAGTTTTTTCACAAGTCAAAGACGTTCTAATAAAGGAAGAAACCAATCAGGGTAATTATATATTTTAAAATAATACCCATATGTATACACTAAATAAGGAGGCGTTTAAAAAGAGTTACTTCCTTACAAATAAAGAAGTACATGATCCAAAGATTTAGGATTATTTTCTTGTATTTAAAAAAGTGCTTAATCCAAAGAGAATGTACTTCCTTACATAAAAAACATAGTTTAAAAGCTAGGTACTTCCTTAGATACAGAAAGTACATAGCATAAATTCATAAATTTATTCTAAAATGTAGACATTTTTAGTTGGATCATTTGTTTGGACTCACTTAACAAACCTACAAGAAACATCCGTTCAGTGGAAGCAAGGCATTCGCAAGCTTTTGGAAAATGAATTTCTGAAGAACAAATTTAACACAGACATTCGTAAATACTCCCGGAATTACGAAGCTTCAACATTTTTTGATTCAATTGGTGCTGGAGCTTCAGTTGAAAGCAACATAATTTTCACATCAGAATCTTATTTACCAAAATCGGCAATGCTAAATTTTACCCTTGACCTGTTTGGGGAAGAAGTAAATGTGTTTGAAGTTGGTGGTAGAATTGAAGGTTTTGAAACTATCGTTGAAAATATTTTTGGACCTGAAGGTTATTTCTCGGACAAATCTATTCAAGCGTTTTTGCAAAACGCCAGAGAAAATCATAACGAAAAAAGCGATCGAATTACAGAACTTGGAGATAATTTTAGATCAAGCAATGTTTTAGAAAAAGATCCATCAGGTTTGATTTACGCTAAAATTTTTGGGAATGAATTCAGTTACACACACTTTAAAAATTTGAAAGATTTAATAGGAAATCCAACTTCAAGCAAGGATACGATTGATTTGTTGCTAAAATTTTTCCGTGAAAATAATGTAGATTACACGAAATCGTTTACGTTTTTGGATTCATCTTACAAGATACCTACAATCATTGGATTTCCATTGGAATTAGTAGCCAATGGAACTGCAACAGTTGGATTAACTGCTGGAGGAGAAATTAATTTTCAAGACGTTTGGGCTTACAAAATGTTAGTTAAGGGTAAAATTTATCCCAGTGCATCAGTTAGAATAATTGCGTCAATGTCAGTTAATACTTTAATTGGTAAGACTGGAGTTCAATACGTTGGTTCTATGAATTCCAATAGTTACATTGATGGTTACGCTGAAATTGATTTGGGAAAAATTGTTGATATTAAGATCAACGTTCCCAAAAAACAAATGGATATTATAAATATTGCATCGGATATATACGTCATTCATAATGAAGATTCGTTCAATGTCCAAGATTCTTCGGGCGAAATTCACGACTCCAAATCATGCACACCAAAACTTTTTAGCAAAATTACAGGTCTTCAATTTTGCAATCATTTAAAATACGTAAATGCATCACAAACGGATACTGCGCCATATTTTCCTCTCACTGGTGCTTTCACATATTCATTGAACATCCAAAAAACCGACGTATTTGATTACTACCACTTCTTTTTAGAAACGCAAATTCCAGAATTTTCCCAAAAACCAACGTATTTAGTTAATTTAATCATTGACACACCAAATTCAAATGTAGACCGAACCATTCGAAGTTCCTTTGTTTTGGATTTAAAGTCCCTTTGGTTAAGTGCTAAATTAAAATCACCATTTGCAAATTTTGAGCTTGACAGCAACGTGGGAAAAGAATCCAACATATATCAATTTCAAATCAAAACTTCGCTCAATAATAAAGAAATGGTTTCGTTTCATTCCACCTTTAGCGTGAACGATGATGGTGTTGCTTTAAAATATGAGCCTTTAGTGAAATTAAATTTTAAACAAAAACAAATTGCTGCGTTATCAGGAAGTTTAAACCAAATACGTGGAGGTGTTTACTCCGCTGATTTAAAATTGGAAGGAATCACCGATGATGTCATACAACTTTCCGGAAACTTTTTGTGCGGAAGTGATTATATAAATGTGCAAACTCGCGTGCTTTCAAAAGTATTAAAAGGAAACTTGCAAGCCGAATTGCAAGTGCTTGAAGGTGCTATTGCTATAACATCAAATTTAAAATACAGTTTAAACAGAGGACGTGAAGAGTTTTTGGAATTTTCTGGCAAGTTATTGAAAACACAAAATTTGCAATTATTAGAAGACTTATTAACAGTTCAATTAAAAAGTTCGCAATATCCCATTTATAACACCAATATTTATGTGCACAACCAAAGAGGTGATCGCTTCTTTAATAATACAGGAAAATTTGACTTTTTTCAAACTTCTTGGAAATCGAACCAATTGATCAAACTTAAGTATGATAAGGATAATCCTGATTTAGCCCTTTTTGCTGATTTGATTTGTGCCGAAAAAAATATCGATTATCGCTTGGATTTATCTTACAACGCGTCTAAAACTGATTTAATTGTTCACGGCCTTATCCAATTAAACGATATTCAGCGAATTGAAGGTTTGGTTGTGTATAAAAATGTTGATTCAGAAATGTTGCATATGCTCTTTTACTACCCAAAACAAAGTTGGACTTTTGATGGTGTTTTAAAAATGAAAACCTACGAAAATTACCATTTTGATTTTCATTGCCACCGCACATCTGAAGGCATTGAAAAAAAATTCCTCTCCATCATCGGTGATTATTCCAATACGTCTTTGGGCAATGTTCAAGATCTTAAAATTAATTGCACATTGGATTTACCTGAAAGCAATGGACGTTGGACAACGCCTTGGATTATTACAACATCTTTACAAAAATCTGAAAATTTGTTCCTTAGCTTTTCTAAACTAAAAACTAAAAATGGGTTCTACGTAACTCATTTTAATTGGATGAAAGACAGTTTAACATTTGTTGTGCAAGCTGATGATAAACGTTTGTTAGTGGTTAATGCTGCTCAAACTAAAGACTTGTTAAGTGCGGTTTTTGGTTTGAACATCTACCAACATTTTGAATTAAGTGCAAAATTAAGATTACCGTTTGAAAAATTCGATTTAAAATTTTATTGGGACAAGGATAGGGATGAAAATTTAAAATTCATTTTTGGAATTGAAAATAACAGCTTTAAAGGAAGATATAACGTCGATATTGAGTATCCCGATCAAAAAGTTACTGCAACTTTTGTTTTGCTGTAAGTATACGATTTATTTTTATTATTTAATGTAAATTTTCTTAGTTAGATTAAGTCGCTTATATGTATTTGTTGTTATCAAGGGTTTGTTTCCCATGCCAGGAAGCATTATCAAGGCTACGGAGAAAGTCCGGTGTGTGGAAATCTTGCATTCCGCGTATGACTAATACGATACTGTCCTGGTGCTTAAATTTACTAGGATTTTTGCAAAGTTTACGCTATTTATAATAAGGGACTGCTAATGTGCTTAAGCCCTTGTGTGGTCATAGCCTCTTCTCTGCCTGTAATGCTGGCAACTTACATTACAGATGGACCTACAGTTTAGCCTGAATTCCGAACCACTGGAGTTACATGATTTCTCATCTACCTTCGGACCAGAAAAGGTTTTTAGCCATGAAACCCCATGCTGGCAAGGCGGGTTTGAGATTTGGGGCAGTGTTGGACACTTAAATATTTTAGATAAATATTTTCCATGCTGTGGAGCGCGAACCCACGATCTTGCACTCAGCAGCCGGATTCCTAGACTGTTGAGCTACACTGCCCGGCTCTTAATCAATGATAATCTTCTTTCTAATTTGCAAAATTCTTGCTTTTATGTATGTAATGAGCACTTTTTGAGCGAAAGCTTTCGCTGTCTGGTGTAGACTAAGTCTACTTTCAGCCTATTTTTTACATTTTTTTAAGGTTACTTTCGAACCACTGTTCCCAGTGAGACATTTTAAATGAAGAGTTATAAATTGAGCCACTTTTGCAACCAATTGACGTTGATATTTATATTTATTGAAGAGACAGCTTTCAGATGTTTTGATTTTCAACCAATTTTTATTTATATCTTTGTTTTTTTGGTAGTTCTTTCAATCATTTTATATTTTTTACTATTATTCTCTATAGCCAGTTTTTCTCATATTTGAGGTTGCTTAGCAATTCTATTGCTAACCTTTTTGGACTTGTCGGTGTTGATGTTATTTTTTAGTATAACTTGTAGTGTAGAACATAGCATGTTATGGTTGAAGTTAATATCAGCACCAGGATGTGCTTTTACTGTTTTAGTAGTATTTTACAACGTATAAAAGTATAGCACTAAATACGGGATATAAAATAATATCGAACGTACTGTAGCACAGATTAAGTAGGTATGCAGAAAAAATCTAAAGAGTTTATCAGTGGGGGTTTTGGCTGAACACACCCACGATTAATTAGATCTTTAGAGAAAGACAAGTGCTCAAGAAGTGCTAGGAGGACTACATATTGATACACCAAATGTACCTTGATCATCTTCGTCTTAAAGAAAAAAAATTGTTGCTTATCTCGACAAATAAATCGCCTCCCTTCTGCGTTATTTTTCCATTTTGATGTTTCACTAGTAGGTGCAAACAAGGGTTTTCCATTTATCAAAATAACTACCCTAGGGCATTTTATTGTTTCTCTAGTACTTTAGAGTACGGAAAAAATGTTTCTTTTTGTCATTAAATTACCACCACCACTAGTTTTTGAATCGCTTATAGGCTGATTTGTGCACACAAGGTTTGTAGAGTTATTTTTAGATTTTGGAGCCGTAGCCTTTATGATGTTCCTTGCAATGGCAAGTGAAACTTTGGCTAAACAAAAGTAATTTTAGCGACTAAATTTGGCAAATAGGAAAATTTACATAGTTTTAAGTCATAAAAGCTTTTAAGTTATATTAATATTTAAATTTGCAATTTTTGTACAATTTTAGGCCAACGCAAGTGACGATGAATGTAACTTGGGGTATTAAAGTATCCCAAAGAATTTACTTAAAAGTAGGAAACAAAATTTACGACGTAGGAGGAATTTGGTTCGGTGAATTGGAAACTCCTTTTCGATATTTAGAAAAGCAAGAATTCCAATTAAAATACTACGTGTCAACCAACATCTTTGAAGTCCAAGTAAGTGCTTATAATTTTTTTTAGATTATTGTGTAATTTTTTATTAGTCTGATATCTCTTGGAGATATCACGGCATTAACTTTTTAGTTTCGGGCTCAAAATCATCCGAACAAATTGCTGGTTATTTGCAATTAAACACCACGCTTCCTGAAATATCAAAAGTTGGGGCTGCCATGACACACACTCATGAAATTAAAGAAAATAATTACAAAACTGATGCAAATTTCGTGTACAATGAGCATGAAATCAAGGCGCAATCTAATTGGAAAGTAAACGGGCTCAAAATTGATTCTAATTTTCGAGTGGAATCACCCTCAAACATAATTGAGCCAATTTTTGGAAATTTAAAAGTTAACGAAAATGATACAAATAGTTTACGGTTTATTTTAAGCTGGCAACAGAAAACGATCAAAGCCATTTATCAATTCCAAAGCGATACTTCGTCAATAATAATTGTAACTCCTTTTGAAGGCTTCGAAGAATCTGTTTTAAAATATTCGGTTAATGCAGATGAGGAAAGCGTTTTTCTTTCGGCCACAGTAAATTTGTTTAAACAAAATAACGAAATTATGTTACGTTGGAGCAATTTATACGATTCAACTGTTTTTTGGATGGATTTAGTTTCGCCTGTCACAGGTGGTTATTACGTTGATTTTTCTCATAGCACAATTTTAGGCGAGCTTAGAGAAAGTTTTAGTATAAAAGGTCCTGGAAATAGCGATATTATTCTTTTAAATTTGGAAGGGCATATTATACCAATCCTTGAAATGAATGTTACTGCATTTTTGAAATTATTAGATCACAAAGCTTCACTTACAATAAGGAATCAGAGAGATGCAATTTCTAACAATGTTGTTGCAGTTTGGAACGATTTAACAATCACTAGCAATTTAACATTAGACTTTAATAATCAGGAATTAACTTCTATTGTTTGGAGAATAACTTCTAACGTGTTTTTTGACGACATTTTATTTGGCTTCGAACATATTAACGACGAGTATTTAACAAATATATTTTTACCTAACAATTATCAATTGATCAATAAATTGGTGATACCTAATTATACAAAAATGAATGACGCAATTATTAATAACATTTTGATTATTAACACGCCGGATTTGGCTTTAAATGTTAAATTTAATTACAAAAATTCTGATGACGAATTCATTTTACATTTGAATTCTGATTTGGATAAACTTTATTTTTATAATTGGTTTACATTTAATAAAAAAGAAAATTCTTTTGTAGGACAGTTTAAATGCAATGAATTAGATATAAAAACTGAAGGAAAATGTAATGATGAACACGGTGTTTTGAATTTATGGGTTAAAACGAATGAACAAATAAAAATTTCATGCCTTTATGATTTTAACAACACGGGGAATATTACTCTTAACGCAAATGTTGGTGACTCCGAATTTAAAATTGGCTCAAATTGGCTTTTAAATAATAACTTGGCAAAATTATCCATTACTTCAGAAACAACAGGAAATTATTTTAGCGACACTATGAATTTAAACGTGACAATTTTTTATGCCAACGAAAACCCAATTAAATCAATTATTTACACTTGCAAATCGCATTATTGTTCAAATTTGATCAAATCAACGTTTAACGCAGAAAAATACAACGGAAATATTTTTATTTCAAATCCTGATTATTCATATTTAATTGATTTTGATTTAAATCAAAGTGGCCATGCAAATTACAAATATTTTTTGGGAAATAATCAAAGCCCTGTTGATCAAATTAATTTTAAATACAATTTTATCATTACTGATGAAGATGATGGGTTTGATTATAAATTAAAAGCAAATTTAACATCAAATTTGATTTCTAATTCATCCCTTAATTTTTATTACAAAAACAATAATTTTTTGCTTGAAGCTACAACTAAAGATCACACATTTTTTGTGAATAACAGTTACCGTGTTAATATTTCCAATTTATATGTGACTATACAAACAAAAATTTTGCACACTTACAAAGGTAAAGAAAATATTAATTTGGGTTGGCAATTGGATGGCAAATATGGAACAAAATCCTCGAAATTATTTGCGAACATTTTTAGCAACACGCAAATTTTAGATGAGCTGTTATTAAATGCAGATTATAATTCAGGAAAGGGATTTGAATTTTCAATTTTATTTAAAAGGGATGGAAAAATTTATAAATTTAATTTAAACAACGTTATATTACAAGATATTTTTGAAATTTCTTCTGCATTTGAGTCGCCCAATTTTGGACAATTTAAACTAGATATAAATACGTTGAGTAAAAATTTTGATTACACGACTCAAATTGTTTTAAATTCGAATGATAAAAAATATTCAGCTGATGTTATTACAACACATGTTAATATTTTTGACACTAGTTCAAAATTTCAAATTAGCACACCTTTGGAAAAATTTGCAGGAAGTGCTGAAATTAAATTTAATGAAAATTTAAAAACGTTTGATATAACAATAGCTCAATCAAATGATTTAACTAATAAAATCGCATTTTTATGGGATAGAAAACAATTTTTAGTGGGGAATATTTCACTTAAAGCTCAAATTGATTATATAGAATTACCCACACAAGATTTTATTGGCACTTACAATTTTGATTCTGCAACAAAGACGTTTTCAATAGACTACAGTAACGATTTTGATACAAAGTATAAACTACAAGGAGAAATAAATCATGAAAAAGTTAACATTCACTTTGATAAACCTGATCGTAAAAAATTCATTGCAATAGAAGGGAACCACAAATTTAATAGCCTTAGTGACTTTTCGCTATTTTACGTGCTTTTTAAAAATGGAAATAAAATCAAAATTGATGCCATGAATTATTTTGGAAATATTTATCAAACCAAACTTGATGTCTCAACTTATATCAAGAGCTGGAATAGGGTGTTTTTAGAATCAAAATTGGATAGTAATAAAATACGAATAAGTTTTAACGTAAAAAATCATCACATGTCTTTGGTTGCAAAAAAATATTCACCCAGTGGGGGTGAAATTTTATTTATAAAATTTCAGGGCGAAACGTTATTAGAAATTTCTTCAGGAGTAGGACAAATGACGTTACGTACATCCAGCAGGTATGGAAAATACAGGTTGTTTATTCAAGGTACTGAAAATCCTGGAATTTACGCATTTTCCATTTTAAAAAATGGCGAAAATTTAATTTCGTTAATGTTGCAAAATTTTTCATCCAACACCTTTGTTTATTATAAAGGTAGAATAATGGCTCCAGAAATAATCTCCAAACATTCCAACTTGACGATGGAATTATTTTCAAATTACGATTTACCAACAGCATTTAGATTTAAAATGCATAGCAATGGAAATAAAATTTTACAACTTATATGGGAATTACGTGAATTAAGAGGTGCCCAATTAGGCCATTTTAAATTCGAATCACAATTAGATTTGCTCGAGAACATTAACATATATCCCTCGATAAAAATTTCCGATGCCTTATATTTTGAAACGGATGCGTCCTTGATAAGTTTTGGGCAGAAAAAGGAATTCAGCGCAAATATAATTTTACCGATTGAAAATTTTGAGACAAAAATTGCGTTAACATATCCTTGCGAGGAACATAAAATTTGCGATTTTATTTTTAATCTGAAAGAAAAACAAATTGATTTCCACTGGTCTTCACCGTTTGAATCTTGGAAAAATGTTACACTTCAATCGAAAATAATTCACAAAAATAATTTTGCCTCAGTAGATTTTAAGTTGAGAAAAAATAAACAATTTGTGAATTCCAATTTTTCTTTAAGCACCACTAATGATGACGCGGTTACAAAAATTTTATTACATTCTGATTTAATCAAAATTAACATCAATGGAAAATACGTTTTTTACAAATTATTGGAAATAATTTGGCACGTTGATGATGAGGAGTGTAAAATTAAAGCCCAATTTAATGAAAATTCCAAAAATATTTCCTATAACTTTCTACTGCTTGATAAATATCATGATTTAAATATAGTTGGTAATTTCACGAATTTAGCTGGAGGCTTTTTCAAAACCGTTTATAACAAGAAAGAAATTATCGAAATTACAAAAGGACACGTTGATGATAAACTATATACACAATTTTTGGATTTAAAATGCAATTTAATTTTTCTAATAAATTTCCACGTTTATTACGACTTTTTTGACTTGGATCATCAACTATTTGGAGTTTATATTAACAATTCCGAATCCCCTCTTATGTCCAATTTGTTACTGAACGCAACTGGAGATATTTTGTCTAACTTTACTCATGGGGTTGTTAGTTTTAAATTACAAAATGATGCAGGAAATCAAATTAATGCGATTAATTGGTATTCACAGTACAATAACACTTCTAATATGTTAATTGGTGCTAGTTTTACGCATAATGATGATTTAACGAATTTAAAATTCAGTCATAACGTGCAAAAATCTATGGTTAATTCGTCTTTGCTTATATCTGGAAGCCAAAAATTTGAGGTGATTTTGCATGGGAAAATGCATTTTGAGCAGATTGAAGGATTATTTGAGATGAGAACTCCTTTGGAAATATTATCAGAAATTAAAGCGCATATGATTTTAAAAAATTCACCTGAGCATTATTACATTTACAACGTTTTATCGTGGCCCAATAATCAAATGATGGTAATTAAAGCCAACGCGGATTTAACTGATTCACATAAAGTATTTAATTTTAATTTTGCAAGCTCGTTTACTGAGCACATCGTTTCGGACTTGGAATACAATCAAAATAAGGATGAAATTGATTTTGTCTTCGAATCAACATGCGGTGTTGAATTTATTAAGTTAAAAACATGGATAGTACCCCAGGCTTCAATTAGTGGAAGTTTAAGCACGAGTTTTGAAGGATTTAAAACATGTTCCTTAAAATCATTCATTGACAAACAAAAAAAGGTTCTTGATATTAATTTCGCAAAAGAAGAGTTGACGTTCCAAATGACTGGAGCCCTGGCAGATAATAAGAATGATGCGTATGAAATGAACATGCTAATAAATTACCCTAATGGAGTTCAGGATTCTGCTAAAGCATTTTTAAAATTACATGACAACAATTTTAATGCGTCTTTCCAATTTTTAAATGATGCAATTAGCATGAATGTAGGTTTAGATAATAACGTGTACAATCTGAATTTGCAATCACCTTATAAGTACGCGAAAGAAGTAAATCTGAAAGGCATTTATACGAATGATGTGAATGTTTACACTTTGAAAACTGATGGAAATTGGAATGATTTATTGGTAGAGTTTAGTGGGATGTTAGTAACGGATCCTGATCAGGTCAAAATTAATTTTTCCGGAAATGTAGGCATTGATTATACGTGTCAAGCCAATTTTATGTATAGCAATAGAAATTTTGAAAAATGTTTGGAGTTTGTGGGGTATTATCCTGATCCTGCAAGTAGCACATATTTAAAATTGGATTTGGGTTTGAATGATGCTTCAATTTTGCTTAAAACGCCTTTTCAGGTGATGTCCACCTTAAATATGAAAAGTTATTTTAAAAAATTTGAAAAATTAAATGTTACAATTTTGGGAAACATTTTAGGCACTGATTTTGTTTCGTATTATTCAGGAAGTTTAAACATTTCCCACATAGAAGGCATTTTCGATGTAACAATACCTCGTGATAACAAAAAATGGAATGTTCATGTAAGAGCTGGTAATAAGGAAGGAATTTTAAAGATTTTGCAAAATTCCACGAATGTATGGAATAATATCACTATGGACTATTCTGTAGAAACGAGTCAATTTACAAGCAGTTTCATTATGTATAGTAATCGCTTCAATTCAAGCCATTTCTTAACGCTTCTTTATAAAGATGGCCCTGATGTTGAATATGGAATTATCTTGGATGATTACAAGGCGATTGGAAGTATTATTGTACTTAATGACCAAATAAAAACTTCATTATTTGCTAAAATACCGTACCTAGATATAAAAGAAGCCGGCATCTATATAACCAAAGACATGTTAAATCAAAACTTCCAAACCAAAACTGTCTATAATGAATACTTTATTGAATCTGAAACATCCATTATATTCAATGAATCAATTACTTCTTCCAGTACCCTTAACATTCCTTATATTGACAAGTTACAAATAAAATCCCAACTTAAATCAATCAACGACGGATTTGAAATTAACTTTAATTTCACAACCCTACCCAACAACCTACATGAAAATTTTACTTTTACATACATAAACAATGAAAATATGCTCAAAATTACCTCAATATTTCCAACTCAAAATTTATCTTATCATTTTATTTTAAGCAAAACTTTAAATCAAATTTTAATTCACATTCCTAAACAAATTACCTTAGAATTTGAAAGCACCGAGAAATCCAGATTTTTATTAACCATTTTCCACGCAGGAAATGAACACCATTTACAAATCGAGTTATCAACAACATCTAAATCTTTAATACGAATTGCATCTCCTTTTATTAATGGCAAAGACATTCTACTCGTTATACCTGATTTAGTTGAAACACCAGCAGCCTATTTCTATTACAAAAATTTAAATGAAATCGAAAATCTTTACGAAGGTAAATTCAATTTTCAAAAATTAAAAGACGAATATTTTATAACACTTAATATCGTTGATGCCAAAAACGATGATGATGCATATTGCAATATTAAAATTTCCAAAGGGGAAGCTGCAATTAAATTAAAATCATTCAACGAGAAATACGAAGGGGATATATTTTTAAACACCAATAATCATTTTATTTTAGACACGAATATAGCAAGCCCTTTTTTTAAACGCAATCAACTTATTATAAAAATTAACGCTCTAAAATTGCAAAATATGACGTTTTACATAGGTAATGGTAAAGATTTTATTTCATTGGAAAGTTTTATTGAGGAAAAGTCAATACATTTCCTGCTCAACTCTCCAATTTGCAAATATTTAAAATTATTTCACCTCGAATTAAGCTGGGATTTTATAGGTAAAACCTTATCTAATAATTATCTAAAGGTAACTTCTGATTTATTCGATGAAATTATAGCTGAAGCTGATTTTGTGCTCCTTGATGATTTACTCGATATTGAAACGCATTTAAAAACGCCATTTTTGGAGGATTTCGAGACTTTTGATGCCAAAATTTATATCCCTAAAGAATTTCGACCCAAAATTGAATTCATTTTACCCGACAACATAATTTATTCCCTTCATTTTAATCACAGTTTTACAAAGGATATAATTTTTATAGATGCTGGTTATCAATGCATCAAAAACGAATTCAATCTCCTTATAGATTTATCTTTAAAAAATTATGAAGCGATTTTTGAATTGGTCATTCCATATGATAATTTTAATTACTTTTACTTATTAGCAAAACCACGTACATTTATAATTGATCTTAATCACCGAATTTATTCAATTTCCTATGAACACTTAAACGAAATTCAGCACAAATTCTTTAAATTCAATTTTGTTACACCTTTTGTAGGTTATGAGGAATATTTCTTAGATTTCGAATATAAAATAAACCCTGAAAAAATATTTAAATTTTACGTATTTTTTCCAAGTTTTAAACACAAAATTGGTACCAATTTGGCAGTGATCAATCCCTCTTTAATTTCATTCCAAATGAATTACAACGTTTACCTTCCTTACGCCTTTCATAATTTCAAATTTGGCGAAATTAAAATTTTAAACAAAGTACGTCCAAATGAAATAAATTTTGAATGTGCTGCTAATATAAATAGTTTTAACATATCGCTTGATTTACAAGGACTTAATAGGAAAAGTAAAAAAATTTTTGCCATAAATTATAACCAAAAAAAATTTGCACAGATTGAAATATTGGGAGAAAATTTCCATAATTTGAGCTTGTTAATAAATTTTAAACCGCAATTAAATTCTATTCAAAATTTTAATTTAACTTTAAATTCATTAACAAATTTATCACAATTTAAACGCAATGATAAACTAATAATTTTCTTAAACGAAGCTGCAATTATAAACGCAAAATTTGTGTTGGAAAATAAAACGCTTTCCCTTCTTGCTGAAAACTATTGGCAACCGTTTGCCATTGAATACAAATACATAAAAGATGATACTAATTTAAATTTCCTTGCTAAATTATGTTGGGATTTAAGAAAAATTAAGGAAGCGCAAATTGGAGCTGCATTTGGTTTGGGAAAAAATATTTTAGGACGTTTGTATTTGCCAAATAATACTTTGGAATACGATCGCATTTTTGAAAACAACCAAACGGATTATTTATATTTGTGGAGAGCCACTTGGAACGATTATAATTTCGCTTTAAAAAATGATGTAAAAACAATTATAAAACCAGGGTTGATCAATCTAAAATCCGATGCGTACATCCAACTGCCTTTTAGAACGTTCCGAATGATACAAACATCAGATGTAACGCTTGAAAAAGTTGTCGCTATGAATTCAAGTTTGGACCTAATTTGGGGCGATGAAACAACTTCCAAAATAACAATTCAGAATAAAATTTTGCCCGGAAAATTTGTTTCCACCATATCAACTCCAGCGTTACCTCATGATATTGAAATTAAGGTTGATATGAGTAGATTTAACATGATACCTTCAAGCTTTAAAATGCAACTTGCTTATTGCAACGAAATTAACAAATTAATTCAATTTGAAATGTATTACAATGAAAATTATACTAATGATTTGATTGCAACTCAAAGAAATTTTATCGTGAAACATCCATTTTCAAAAATTGATTACGAATTGTATTTCAACGCTTTACGACAAGCTGACTGGTCTAATGGAAGCGTTTTGTTAAAATATAAACATTTCGAAGATCCGTTAAGCACGCCGGAAATTATTAAGGCCTCTGTTAGGGTGGATCATAATAAATTTGGAGTTTCTGGTGAGGTTGTAACTAGTAAAAATAATTTTCATTTTAAAGCAGCTTCGACTACGGGACAAGATAGTCATGGGTATTTAATAAGGGCTAAAGTTAATGAGAAAGATCCTGTGCATTTGGAATGTACTTATAATTTTAAACAAATTAGTCCATCGGCTAGTTTTGTGGCTTCGTATGGGGATTCAAGAAAATATATTTTTTACGCTGGATTACCCAACGAGAAAGAAATTACGGCAAAATTAGGGCATGAATTATATGGAAAACCGTATTTAGATGGTTTACTTACTATGAAATTAAATACATCGCGACTGCTTTGGGTTAAAATTCTTTGGAAAAATGAATTGTATTCACCATTTCACAAAGCCATTTTTGAAGAGTATAACGATTTAAGATTCGTTATTGAAGCGACTGGGAAACAATTAATTGATGTTATTCATGATGATGTTGGCAAGGAACTTATTAACGATGTTTCCGAAATTAAACGGCATGTAATTAATTACACCAATGAAGAAAGAAAAAAATTGATTCAAGATTTTGCCGATAAGCAGATCACTTGTTCGGCTAACTCAAATTATTTATGCAAGATTTTATCCCACCCAGTAGTTATGTAAGTATTTTGCAATTTTAATTAATGACTAATTAAAGATTTTAAATTTATAAAATGACTAGTGTTAAGTCTACTTTTAATGATCAACCATTTGCCGACAAAAGAAGATATAATTTTTTCTATTAAAATAAATAACGTAGTAATTAAATTTTTGATTTTAGTAATTTATACAAAAACATACTTGAGCCAATAATAAATCCAATCCAAGAATATTTTAAATCAATTTTCAATACCTTTACAAAGGTATGGGCACAATTTACAAATTCGATTGAAACCACGCTTGATGCAATAAATTTACAAATTGAAACAACGCTTAAAGATATTAAAAACATCAAAAATATTAAAATCGACGCTAAAGAAATTTTAAAAAAGGGCATTAACGACGCTAGAAAATCGCTTAAAGAAATGGAAACTATAGCCGTAAAATTGTTGGATGATTTCGATAAATATGTAATTTATTTGAAAGAAGAAGTTGAAACATTTTTTGAACCATTTTTAAACCTCCTTGATGATTTCATAGCGTATATAGAACAGCGCTTGGCCGTGCTTCAATTAGCAATTTTGGAAATTGTAGACACCATACAACGCTACATTTATAACTTGAGAGAAATTAAAGAGATGCTGCAAGTTTATTCTTCTTATATTAATTGGTTGGAGGAGTTGCATGTGACGGATATGTTGGAACCTATAGGGGATGTAATTGAGGAAATTTTGGACACAATCATCAAAGACGTAAGAAAAGTTATTGAACACTACAAACCTTACTTAGATGCTTTAAGCGAAGCAATTTTTGGAAAATATGATGGAATTAATCAACTACCACCAATTACCGAATTACGTGAATTTGTGAATAGATTATATCAAAAAACAATTTGGGTTTGGAATTATCACAACATGACTGAAGGTTTAAAATCACTAATACACAGTTTAAGTAATGATATTGATGACGTTTTATCCTTTATCGAATTTGATGAAAAAAATGAAGACTTTGAAAATCCTTTAGAACGAACGGATTTTATTTTTCGGCCCGAAATTGGATTAATAGAAATAAGTCAACCTCTACCAGTTGAATGGGAAGCATTTAATAAAAAGCCACTATTTCAAGAGTACCCACTATATCAAAAAATTCATACCAAAACTGAACAATTTATAAAATTTTACAAAAACCGTTACGACCTTATAGATGGCTTGGAAAATTTATTATCTGGACTTTCACAACAGACCATAGCACCTACGACATCTAGTTTTGCTATGGTCATAGGCAAATCTTATTTTTCCACATTTAATAACCACTATTATAATTTTATTAGCAACTGCAGTTATGTGCTTGCGAGTGATTTTAAAACAAATTCGTTTTCCATAATTTTAAATTACCAAAATACGTCTGGAGTGGCAACTAAATCATATGAAATTATAACTGGAAACAACTCAATTGAAATCAATCCAGATTTCACCATCTTATTAAATAAACAAAATGCGGACTTACCCGTAATCAGTGATCATGTAACAGTTACAAGAGAAAACCAAAATATAATCGCTGAAAGCCCCAAAGGATTTAAATTGGTTTGCAATTTTCATCACGATTTTTGCACCATCCAATTATCCGGATGGATGTTTGGAAAAACTGGAGGATTATTGGGTACGATTGATAACGAGCAAAAAACTGATACTTTGTTATCAAATGGTAGTCAATCTTCAAATTTGCACGAATTTTTGCAAAGTTGGTCTTTGAACCACGATCAATGTGAAATTGAAGATCACAAAACCGTTAACACGAAGTACTCACCGTTGTTACACGCATTGACAGAAAACCTTTGCGAATTACTTTTTGTGCACAAAAATTCCCCACTTTATGAATGCTTTGAAACCATTCCACCTCAACCATTTTTGGAAATGTGCCCCAATGATATTAAAGTCAATATTAAATCAGTTTGTACATCAGCAGGGGCTTATAGAAGTCGTTGCAGGAAAAATAATATAATTTTAGATATGCCCGAATTTTGTGGTAAGTGTTATTTATAATACTATTAATAAAAATTTGGTAAAGTTGGATACTTCTGCAGCAAATCAACGATATAATAATTTTTTAAATGTTTTTTTTTAATTTTTAGTAAAATGTACTGAAAATGTGGGTTTAAATGAAAAAATTTTGGATGGACACAATCCAAAATCATTGGATGTTGTTTTTATAACGCAATTAAATTGTTTTAATAAAACTTCGAATATTTCTTTGTCCTTGGAATTGAATGAACGTTTGCAAAGTATTGGTTTTATCAAAAATCGGTTTGCATCTGTTGGTTTTGGTGGGAATGTATTACCTAAACCACATATTTATACAAGCGATAAGGACATTTTTACAAACAATAATTTAAAATTGAAATACAAATAGTAAGTTACAGAATAAATATTTATTCTATTATGCATAAATTGGTAATGAAAATTCTGCACTTTGATACTTTTAATGAAAAAGTAACATTTTTTGAGTGATTAAGCTTAAAATTTTCAAAAAAATTACTTAAAAAAGATATCTTTTTATAAATATAAATTTTTACCCTTCAAAATGGCCAAAAATAATAAAATTAATATTAAAATAATTTTTAGTGATAATCCAAAAAGGACTTCGCATAAATATAACGCAATTGATGCAATAAATTACGCTTCAAATTTAAATTTCCGACCTGGAGTATCAAAACTATTTATTTTAACCCAATGCGATACGAGAACAGATTTAGAAAATTCACCCAAAATTTATAATATGTTAGGAGAAAAAGATATTACACTACATATAATTAAACCAACACCCTTCAGCAATTACAGTGATAGAATAATAGGAATAAATCCACGAAATATTGCAATAAGCAAAGATGCGCTTGTAGATATCCCTTTTACGAGCGAGCAGGTGAAATTTTGACTGCAATTTTTAGCTTATTTTTATTGATAAATATTTTTTTATTTTATATAGATAATAAATAACATTGAAGATGTATATAGTGGCTTAGCTTTGAGTACAAATGGAACAGTTTTTGATTTGTACAAAATTTTGGATGAACGTGAAAATGCACATATTTGGGCTAACTTTATTACAAAAAGTGTTAAAACAAGTCCATGTCAGAAGTGCAAATGCGTGCCAGATGTTGATGGTGTAGGTAAAATTGAGTGTTCTAGGTGTTTAGCACCTGCTGTTAAACAATTTTTGAATGTAAGTAAAACTCTTTTAATTTGTAAATTTTTTAACTTTCGAGTTTAAGTCGCGTAGTTATTATTGGTTGTTGCTCGCCATTGCAGCAGGGCGGAAAACCCGAAAGTCAGAAAATTCACATCGATTCAAGTCATAAATGCTTACGTTTCTATTTTATTTTTTTCTAACATAGGATGATCAGAATCATTACAAAGCCTCGACAATTGTAACCTAAACTATCATAACTCAACACCCCATAACCTTATCTCAACCTAATCTTATCCCAACAAAATCCTATTGAACCCAAACTTACTTAACCTACCACTACCTACCCTACAATATGTATTCATAATTAAAATATTAATTTTTTTTTTGATGTTTTATTGATTCAAAAAGGCATGTATATGTTATCGTTAATGTCCGAAATTACGTTAATGCTGATACTACGTAGTTAATATCAAAACATGAACTTTTTAGTTACAGTTAAAAATAAGAAATATGTTTTATACTCTAACTAGGTAATATGAGAAATACCTAGGTTTTGTTAATATTAACTAAGCGTTGTTTGTTAATATATAAAAAATTTAATTCATTGGGTAACTTCTTATAAAATTTAAACCTTGGAGCAAAGCCGAATTAAAATACACAGAATATAAAGAACATAAAAAGTTTACGATAAAAGTCGAAGGACTATAGGATGAATTAACGAAGAACCTCTATGAAAGGCGCCTATGCCAAAAAAGCTAATAATACGATATTAGAGAAAGACACTGATGAGTAGATGCAGGAAAAAAAAACAAAACGCATTGAGAAAAAAACGACCATACCATTTTTACGAAAGGAAACTTGCTTACTAGTAAGAAAACTGAAATCTAAACACTGGGGGAGTTTCTCCAAACAAATGGAACACGACTTATATGTCATGAAAAAAGAAATATGGAGGATGTTAGGACAACATAGAAAGGAAACAAGAAAATTGGGTAGTGCAAGACACATCGAAGCAAATGGATTAAATATTTATAAACGCTATATGTACCGTATGAAAAACAACAGAACAACGTAACAAAAGAAATAACTGTGACCAGTCAGGTACACGTAAAAGACACAGTTTGAATACTTAGTCGCAGGGTACAGATGGAATATACAACGAACTACTAATGTACGGAGAGATACATGTAGCAATAATAATCAAAAAATCACAAAAGAGCAATAGGTACAGAAAGACTAGAGGAATAGCAAACTAATACTAATGTTCAAAAAGAAAGAGAGCCTGCTAAATACATGCCTGAAGAAAATTAACATAGATGAGTTAAATGTAAACATAGAACTTACTAATAATCTGCAAGGATTCCGCAGAGGAAGATTATGTTTAAATTTTATCAGAACATGGAGAATTCCTTACAATGGAATAGCGTTTTTATGCTTTATCTTAGAACTTCTACAATAGAGGAGTATCGCGCAAGATTTCATTAAAACAATTAAAAGCATCTATAACAACAACACTATGCAAACAGCCGTCAACTGCAGAAGGCGATTCACTCCCACTTTTACTTATTACTCTAATTATGGATGAGATAATCAATACCTTTAAGATCATAAAGGGTTTCTTCATGGAGACGAAGCAAGTGAAAATTGTCTGCTTTGCTGACGATACAGTGCCTGTGGCGGAAAATAAAGATGAGTTTTCAAGAATTTCACAAAAAATGAAAAATGTTTCACGAAAAAGAAGAAAAGTTTAGTCATGGCAGCTAACCCGAAAATATACAAACTCGAAATAGGAGGGACAATAATCGAAAAAGTCATGAAATTTAACTGCTTCTGAGACACACTCTTGAGTTATGCTAAGCTGAAGGAGGAAGTAAAAACCAAAGCTGAAGTGTAACATGCATAGCAGGGAGCCTAAACGACAATGTATGGAACACATGAGAAACGAAAAGCACATTAAGCACGACCAAAAACCACATACACAGCACGAATAATAACAGCAGCTGAAATTAAAATCCTACGTAGAATTTAAAAGAAAATGCTGAAGGATACAATATCTAACAAAGAAATCAAAAAAAGTTGCGGGATCATCCATGTCATTGATTGGTAAAAACAACAGAGAATAGAATGGAATAAACATATAGGCCATTCAGTGTGGTAATCCCACTCAAGAAAGAATGGAAAGATAAAATCTACCCAGGCGTTATCAAAGGAACCATCTGGTACACAGATGGACGAAATAAGGGTGGTAGAAAAAAAGCGAGGACTTGGGAAGAATAAGAATTAAAAGGTGCATTGTATGATTTAAGAGAAAAAAATATTTAAGGAAAACTCTGGTCGCGATAAGAAAATGTTGTAAAAACTTTGTTTTTTTGGGGGGTAAAAATCAATGTTTTAGGGGTTGAAAATAAAGGCGATATTAGTGGTAACATATATGTACGATACTGGTATAACTCAAAATTGGAAATTTTTGAGTTTTTAATATTTCAAAATTTAAAGAAAAATCTACAATTTAAAAAAAAGGATGTTACCAGTCCCGGTAGAGATCCTGTTAGAAACAGCCCCCTATTATGTTAGCAATTTTCGGTATAATTAAACATAAATTTAAAATTTGGAGCAAAATCTGAGAAACGGGGACATCTATCATCTAATCACCCTACGACATAGATACATAAATTATCAGTAAATTATCAATTTTTTCATTGGCATTTAATACAATTATCAATGAAATAATTAGAATTTTAATTTACTTTTGCTTAAAAATTAATTATCAGTAAATTATCAATTTTTTTCATTAGCATTTAATACAATTATCAATAAAATAATTAGAAGTTTAATTTACTTTTGCTTAAAAATAATTAACTTATTTTTATTTCTAGGAATATGAAGCCAACAATAAAATGATATTTAATGAATAGAATTTAGCACATATTATAATCATTTAATTACTTATAATTATTTTTACTTATCTTATTTTTGATTTACTTTAAAAAAGACTTTATCTAGTTTTATTTTTGCATGTACGCAATTTTAGTCATAAAAACAAAACGTATTAAGTATATATTTTTATTTTTTTTTGTAGTTATTTGTTTTAATTTTATTGATATAATAATGTAAATAAAAAATATATATTTTGCTTAGCTTTATTATTTAATCTCTTCATAGATATGTTCATTTTTAACACAATCATATTTATTGGGTGAGTTACCTATTGGAACTAAATAACCATCTTCTTCAATTGCGCCTGAATTTGCCTTTTCCAATTTATCAATTTTCGAACGTAATCCTAGAAGCAAAAAAAGTAATAATTATAATTTAATTTATTACATTATTAATTAAGTAATATAGTAATTAAAGGTTTTGTTTTGTAGTAATTAAATTATTAATTTGAAATGAACTAGATTAAGTTAATTTAGATTATATTGCGCAACTTGAAAGATATAAAAAGATTCCTAATAAAATAAAAGGCGTTTTCTATTTACTTTTAATTCCACCTTTATTTTAATTAAATATTGTCAAAAAAAATTAACACGTGCATGCACTTCACTTTTATTACAAATGTTTTAAAAATATTTTAATAGTATCCTAATATTTTTATACCAACTACACTTGCCAATTAATTTTTATACTGTAGGTATATCTAATTATTATTAATATACTTGAACATATCAAAATTAACAATAAAGACATCAATGTTATCAGTAAACTGCATTGGTATTAAACATTTGGTGTATTAATTTAAATATGAGACTAAAATATCCTATAAAAGAAAATTTTTCAAGGAAACATTTTTAGACATTAAATGACACTTTGGAAAATGTTTATGTTTTAGTATGTTATTAAGCAATAAATTTTATACATTTGATAGAAATTGTATTAAATTTGACCCGCTAGAAACTTGGAAAATATCAATTACATATGAGACTAAAATATCCAAAAAAAGGAAATTTTTCAAAGAAACATTTTTAGACATTAAATGACACATTGGAAAATTTTCATGTTTTAGTATGTAATTAAGCAATAAATTTTATACATTTGAAATAAA
>JARJDX010112205.1:0-13228 GCA_030264735.1 Gymnusa sp. GC000175 | reverse complement strand
GTAAATTTAATTTTATTACTGTTTAAACTACCTATAAAATTGCAAATTTTACTTTAATTGCAAATTTCTTTTATAACAAAAGATTTATTAAGTTTTTTTTGTTCAAGTGAAAATGACATTAAAATTTTACACTTTCACAAAAAAATTAAGTTTATTACACATATAATTTAAACACGAGTCACGTATCATAGTTAAAAATACTGCAAATATGTAGTTTTTTTAACAAATGCTAAATTTGCAAAATTATTTTGCAACAGTTTCAATTTACATTTATGTATTATGTATGTCATTCATAACTTAAACATTCCTTTTAAATACATAAATTAAATTAGTGCTTTATTAAAATGAAATTCAAACAATTATTTATTCTAATTCATATTTTTGGTGAGTTCATTTTATATACTTAATTAAGTTAATCAATTAGGAAGTTTTAGGAGATTTAATCCGAATGTACATTATTTTGGATGATTGACATTTTATTTCTTAATTGAGAAAGCTTTAATTGACAGTTTTTAGACCCAAAATTGCTCTCTTAAATATTTTAATGATCATTAATGAAGAAATGTAATTTAATTGTTACTTTTATATAATAAGGAGTAATAAATGTTTAAATTTTTTTTATGAGTTTGTTATATACAGGGTGTCCGTTTTTCGAGCTCCACTAATTTAAAAACTAATTTAATGATGTATTTGTTTTTTCAAAAATATACATAGGTAACTAGATAAAGTTACCGATTTTGTTTTTGGCTTATAACTTTCTTAAAAGAATAAATACGCAATTTTAGTTTGCACTGTATCATCATCATTCAGTTATAGTTATAAGCCAAAAACAAAATCGGCAAAAATTTAAATTTTCGGTTTATCTAGCTACCCATGCATATTTTTAAATAAACAAATACATCGTTAAATTGGTCTTCTAATGTGGCAACTTTGCCCTTATTTAACTCGAAATTTATTGGCTCGAAAAATAGACACCCTGTATAAGTTATAATAAAGAATTTATTGTTTATAAATAAAATTAAGAAAAATCATGACACTAAATAAAAACACCCATATTAGCAGCGAAAATCATATAATAAGTTTCTCTAAATTGTTTTTTTTAATTTTAACCTTTAGATAGTGTATAATTAGGATTTTATCCATAACTATTTTACCCCTAAATTTTTAATTTTGAATTCTTAATTTTTGCAGTTTATTTTCAACCCATTTTTAGTTCAGATGAAAATGATCGTTGCAAATTATTTTGTTCAGACGTTGGAGCACTCTCAGAACATGCTGAAGAGAGCTCTTGCATTTGTGAAACCAAAAATAAGGGTAAGTCTTCAATTTAGTTTTTAAAATTGCCACCATACTTAATTTACAATTCTTTATTTTAAATATTTAATTATTTTTGCATTTTTATGCAAATAAACTTTCAAAAATTAAAACAAGATTTCAAAAATTGATGCAAATTTTTAAAAACTAATAAAAACTTTAAAAACTAAAACAAACTTTTTGAAATTAAAATTTTTGTTAATAGCATTAGCAATTTATGTCATAAATGTTAAAATTGATCAAAATCTAAACAAAAATTATTTATTTTAGATGAAAAATCAATTAATAATGACTTAGTTTTATCAATTAATGATAAACCAATTTGTGATACACCAACCCGTCCAAAACGTGAGAAATCTGTTGACTCAGGCGATGATGAAGCTGCGACCAAACTAAAACTCTTAGACAAAATCAAACTCCAATTAAAAAATCTGCAATCAGAAGCCGCAAAATATAACACAAATAGAGCAAGCGAAATCGCCGATAAAGATTTAACAAAATCAAAAGCCTTACAAAAAGTACTAGAGCGAATTGAAACAGCAAAACAACAACTTGCAAATGCATCCGAACCAATTGTAGGCCAAATAAACCCAAATTTCTTTAAAAAATACGCAGAAATTGAATCCGCAAAACCCTATTTTAAACTAAACCCAAGCCACGATTTACACAAAATTCTTCCAAATTCTAATTACCACCCGTTTTACCGCAATCAGGAAAAGGATCCACTTTTAGCTTTCAAGTCTAGAGCATCTGATTCTCAATCAAAATTAAACTTGCTAAGAGACCACGTAGATCACTTAATTAGCAAAGTTGATGGCACCCCTTTCTTTGATTCCAGCTTAATGAGAAATGCGGAAAGTCAATTAAACCAAATCAAGACCAGATTCGACTCGCATAAAACAAATATCCCAAACTTATTCCCTCGTTTCAATAACGATTTGTGGGGTGGCGTTTTGGGATCGGCGCCAAATACAACGAAACCTGACAAGAGTGATAATATTGATACAAGAGTAATAGAAAATAAAACAACTGATATGAACGTGGAAAGCTCTGAAGATAATAATCCAATTATGAATAATGAACAAAATTTAGACGCGAAAACAAATTCAGCAACCCCTGCTAGTAATAAAGGAAGTGATGTGAAAGATGCTGTGCATAGTAATAAAAAGGAAGAGGAAGAAGCAGAAGAGGAGGAAGTAAATCCTGAATCTCAACTTTCACTTCCCAAAGGGATTATTGTTCAACCAGATATATTCATGCAAGATGAGGAAGGAGACGAAGAAATTATTAATTAATTTTTGGTAATTTTAATATAAAGTTCTGGTAATTTTAATGTAAAGCTTATAATTTTAATGCAAGGTGTGTAGCGTCTTTAATCATTTTATCACCACTCTCATTTCCTTTTTGTGCATGTATAAAGTTACAAAATATTGAAAAACATGTACATGACGTTCTTTATGCATAAAGTTACAAAATAAAAATTTACAAGACGAATACCTTGCAAATGTCATTTTCATCAAAGTATTCACAACATATGTCAACAAACGCTTTTCATGCAAGTATATCACAACATATGTAATATCCATGGAAACCGTACGTAGTACGCATCAAAGGTATCAACAAGAAAAGTGACTCAGATTGTGCACATTTTCCTTTAATTTCCACCACGTTCAATCCACCTACCCTTAATAAGCAATATATTTTCACATCTTCCCTCCCTTTTCAGCTGATGTATAAAATATCGCAAAGGGGTAGTCGGTGGAGCCTTGTACGAAACCCCTAAAACTAGGGGTCTCACCCCAACGCAAAGTCGCAGGGGTCGAAACGATACTATTAAATATAAATTGAAACAAATATAATATACGATTGATGTGTTAATTTTTCATTACAACCAGGGGTTGTTTGATCAAGAAAAAAATCCCTTGACGCCTGTCATAACGTAGAAAAATGTAAGCGTGGCTTCCTCAAGGATGGATTTTTTTTTAGCACGAGGAAATGTTCTTTTTCCCCAGATTGTAGTCTGCTTTTTATCTCGCACATGTGCATTCATGTTTTTAAATATTTCCGCTTCCTTCTCTATGGTTTTTTAGTTGGCGTTATGTTAAATGAAACTTTAACTGAAACCCCTGAAAATATGAGAAATATAAGACGGGATAAGGGCTGGAAACAGGTGGGGGATTTTAATAAGGACGACTTACATGTGGTTCAAATAAAAAATGTGAAGTATTTGGGACATTTTTTTTGTGACTTAATAAAATAGTAATTCTTATTTCATTATTATTAATATTTTCCACTAATTAGTGTAAAGTTATTATTTTAATGTTCTTTTTACTTTTTATCTGTGAGAAACATTTTTTTACCGTTATTTAAAGGGATGAAAAATCGCAACCACATTTTATTGTATTTTATTCGTGATATTTTATTATCCATTTATTTTTTATTGTTTTAATAATAATATTAATCATCTACGTCGCGGGCCGCACTTTTGGAATCCCTGGTGTACAGTGTACGTAGAATAAGGGATGAAAAGTAAATACTAAATACCAAAAGAGCTCGTGAATTATTTTTATTTCAATTTGAAAAAAAAAATATTGAAAGGAAAAACGTTTAAATTACTGATTATTGGTAGAAATTTAATTAAAAATGGAGGTGTGTTCACCACACGACTTTCATTTACGAATTTAAAACATATCCGAACAAGGTTAAATTATTTGAATAAAAACCTTCACTCCAAGTACCCTTTTCTATTATAATTTAATTCACCTACATCTTCCCATTGATAAAATGAATATTTCAATGAATTGACTAAACTAAAGTGCACCCCCACTTTAAATTATCATACCTAAACCGTAGTGAAATAAATACCCATTGATATTTTTTTTTTATTAAAGGTTTTTTTTGTTGTTCAAGATGTGGGTTACGCATATGCATTTCCTGCTTTTTATTACACTATTTTGATTTAAAGAGGGTGCTTCAGAACAAAACCAAGAATAAAAAACGTAAAACATCAGCTGCATTATAATATTATTAGGCAAGGACTTCCGTCACGCCAAGATGTACACAAAAAATGGATTTTTTTAAGTTAAATTAGTTCAGCAGATTAGGAAGTTGTAGAAAGCGATCACAAAAGAAACGCGCGACCGTTTTTTTTTGCTTGCGCTTTGTTCACAAGCACAGCTTTTAAGCTTGAAATTTATAGACGTCGATGTGTTTTTCTTTTTAAATAAAAAACGTATTAGCTTTAGAAATGTCATAATATTTATTACTTCCTAGTGAAATTTTATATCATTTTTCCTTTAAATATCGTATTCGCCTATTTTTTAGCGTATAAGTTGTGGGATTATGAAGTAAGTAATGGGATTTAGACGTATAGTGTAAACTTAGCCTTACTGACCTAAAGAAATTTTACCCTAGAGAGATTATAAAGCAAAACAATGTAGTGAAAAGGAAAATATGAAAAGATATAAAAATTTATTAGGCTTTTTCATCAAGATATAAATAAAATAAAAGCGTTATTTCAAATTTATTTTTTATCTGGATTGAATAAGTATGTTAAGTAAAACAATGAATAAATTTTAAAGAATTATGGAGGGTGGCTATGAAAATATAAATTCCTAAATGATTTGTGCCTTTTTTACACTTATTATTGGTCAAAAATATATTTTTCTTGGTGCATTTTATAGCTAAAATAATTGCCTACAACTTCCTGCTACGTTTTTTTTAATTAATTAAAAAAATGGAGGTGTGGTCACCACACGACTTTCATTTACTAATTTTAGATATTTTTTGGGTTAACCCATGATCTGCCATTTTAAAAACGCATTAATCAGCTTATTTTTATCTTCTTATTCTGAATGTAGGTCTAGTACTTGTTGCTCCTTTATTTCTTGTGATTTTTACAATCAGGTCTTATACCATCTTTTCGGGAGTCTGCCCAGTGGTCTACTCCCACTTAATCTTCCATATCGTGCTATTTTTGGGAGTTTTTCTTCGCTCACCCTCTCTATGTAGTCGTTCCACATTATTTTCCTCTGCTCTATTATGGTGTTCCATATATAGCAAGATCTTTCTACCGTTTAATTTTTTCGTCGATTGGATAATCCTTGCCGCTTGGTATACCTTGGATATTCTCTCCCTTGCAGTCAGTCCTCGATTTAACTTGCTTATTAAGTTTGTGCCAAAATGCTTAATTTTGTAAGTGTAGTCACTTATAATACGTTCTTCGTCCCAAGCGCTATTTTTTCCTGCTAGCGGGTATCTGCGTATTACGTTGCTTTTCTTAAAATTTATCTTAATCCCCACTTTGTTTAGTATATATTTATATTCATGAATTCTTCTACCGTTAGGTGTAGGATGTACTTGTACTTTTATGGGTGCACAAATTTTGCCCACTGTTTTTTGCTTCTTGCCTTCTCTTTTGCTCTTTGCACTGTCCCTCCTCATTTTTTTTTAAAATCTTTCCGATGACACCATCCCATTCTTCTCTAAAACTGCAACGGTCCCTCCTTTCTTGTATTTTTGCTTTTCATGCTTCTTTAACCAACCTGGTTTCCTTTATTCTCACTAGATTACCCCACCAACTTAGCTGTCGTTGTTCTATATACTCTAGTATTGGCTTGGTGTTTAGTTCTTTTTGCATGTTCTGGTTTCTTATTTGGTCCATCCTTATTACGCCTTTAATTCTTCTTAGATACCTCATGTAAAAAGCTTGAAATTTGCTTTTTAATCTCTTCGATAGGACCCAGGACTCACATCCGTATATTAGCACTGTAGATTGTATTAAAGATTGTTATTTTTGCTTTTTTACTTACTTCTTTTTCATTAATGAATTTATTCTTTATTGTATGATATAATTTAAGAGTTTTCTCTATTCTGCTGTTTTTTCTATTTCTGTGTCCTGTATTGTAACTCCTAAATGTTGAAATTTGGAAACTTGTTCAATTTTCTCCTCTTTTATTTTAATGTTCGCTTCTTGTTCTTCTTTGGATTGGATTATTTTTGTTTTAGGCACATTAATTTTCATTCCATAGTTTTTAAATTTATCTTTCCATACGTTCAGATTATGTTGAAGTTGCGATTCACTTTCTCCCATTACTACTAGGTCATCTACAAAGGCACATTATGACATCATAATTGGTTTTAGGTTCCTATAATCTAGGTGTAGCATTTTAATTTCTTGTTCGCATAGTTTTATTATGTCATCTATAAATATTGTAAATCTAACCGGGCTCATTACACCTCCTTGTCGCAGCCTTCCATGAGTCTTCAATGTTTTTGATTTTTTGTTTTTGCTCACAAAGTAGTTAATATTTTTTCTATATAGGCTCTTAATCGCATTGATAAGTGTTTTTTTAACTCCCCTTCTTTCTAGGCTCTCCCATATTTTTTGGCCTTGTACCCTGTCGAATGCTTTTTCTAGGTCTATAAAAGCCATATATGTTTTTCTTTTTGTCAATAGTGTTTTATATATTATTTGCTTGATGGTAAATATATGATCAGGCAATTTTCCTAAAGCTACTGCAGAACGTCCCGTACAGCAAGAACTTGCTCAAGAGGAAGCAATTCTTAACATGATCGAAAATTGTCTTTCTACTAGGGTACGAAGAATATCTAATCGTATTCATGTTAGTCGAATAAAAGTGTGAAGAACATTACACAATTTTGGTTTGTATCCATATCACATTCAATCTGTTCAACATTTACAACCTGCAGATTACGCTGCACGTGTTGACTTTTGTCTTTGTCGTTGGTTGATTGCACATCAACAGCTTTGTGAACGAATTTTGTTTACGGATAAAGCCACGTTTACTAGAGATTGAATTACAAATACAAGAAATTCACATTCAAAAACCGTTTTGAAACCAAGGAATCGCATTTTCAACACCGCTTTTCGGTGAGTATTTGGTGTGGTGTTTTTAATAATCTTTATATTGGGCCATTCGTATTTTAAGAACGTTTAACATCCGAGCATTATTTAAATTTCTTACAAAACGATTTGTCAGGATTAATAAAGAATGTTCCAATTCAAAACAAAGTTGACGTCTGATTTTAACATGACGGCGCACCTCCACAACTTGGTATAAATTTAGGAACATACCTAAATAACAACATTGCTAACTAGTGGATTGGAAGAGGAGGTCCAGTTCTTTAGCCTCTGGGATCACCGGACCTAAACCTCTCGACTATTATCTTTGGGGTCACATAAAAAGTTTAGTTTGTTTAAATAACCCACAGACCAGAGATAGCTAATACAAAATATTATGTTTGCAGCTACATCCATACGAAACCATCCAGACACTCTTCAGAGAGCTACTTCTTTAATTATTAGAAGAGCAAAAATGTGCTGTGAGGCAGCCTGGTAATAAAAATTTAAAAAAAACATTACATTACTTTACTCAGCATGCGTTTTACTTTATTCTCCATGCTCATTAATATTAATCATAACTCCTTAACTATTGAAGAAACTATTTGGAGAAAAGTGTATAAGGCATTTCGTTTTTATCCATCCAATTAGAACTTCTTCTGGTGCTATCTATCGATATTTCCACATTTTCAACGACCTTTTTATCTCTTACTACACGTGCTGGTCAATGCTCCTTTCATTAATATTTACAGCTGTTATATTTACCGCTGAAGACCCCTACCCAGTCCTATTAGCATGTATTAGTTGCTGTTTAGATATAATGTATTATTTGCTGTATGTACTGTTGAATAGACCCCCACCCGCCCGTATCAGTGTGTATTACTTGATATTTAAAAAAAAGGATTAATTGCTGTATGTTTTTTGTAATAGAACCCCCACCCACCCTTATTAGCGTGTATTAGTTGCTGTTTATATATAAAGTATTAATTGCTGTATGTACTGTTGAATAGACTCCCCACCCGCCCCTATTACTATCAGTGTGTATTACTTGATATTAAAAAAAAAGTATTAATTGCTGTATGTTCTTTTGAATAGACCCCCCACCCACCCCAATTAGCGTGTATTAGTTGCTGTTTAGATATAAAGTATTAATTGCTGTATGTACTGTTGAATATACCCCCTACCCGCCCCTATAAGTGTGTATTAGTTGCTGTTTAGATAAAAATTATTAATTGCTGTATGTACTGTTGAATAGATCCCCCACCCGCCCTTATCAGTGTGTATTACTTGATATTTAAAAAAAAAAGTATTAATTGCTGTATGTTCTTTTGAATAGATTAATTCATTAATTTCTCTTCTACTTGCTTAATTTTTAGCGTAATTATCATGCATCATAGAAAAAGTTTGCAATTAACTAAAATTCTTTCAATAAATTTATTCATCTGCAAAAATCAAAGAACCGAAGCATTATAAAGACCTAATAATTCACTCCTCTTGATTGCAAGATTGCAAAACGCGATAAATTGTTATTCAAAAAGTAGCCAAGATTTTTTTTCTTGAGATGCCATCACACCCTTCATTCCTTCAGAAAGACTTCTCATCAGATATGAATGCATGTCTTAGTGGCGTGCAATGATAAATTTATGAAATTCATTTTTGTGTCGAATGCAGCTTTGAAATTTCAATAAATATTAAATGCTCCTTGATTAGTTCCATGTTTACCCTTAAAAAGCAACAATACCTAAAGCCCACTGCTTATTTCCCTCGAGACACGCGTATCAAAATATGCAGGGGCAGCGACCCCTGCGTGCACAAAATGGATTTTTTTGAAATGCACCTCATAAAACTTTCATCATTACGAAATCCGCAGAAGAGTTTTAAATTTCGTGGACCCAAAAGAAAATATAAACATATTTTTCATATAAAAATAACATTTTTCATTTAAAAATTCTTAAAAATACATTTTTGTGTGGATATTGTTAAAAATGATATGTTTCCTGTCTTAAAATTAATTTACCCCTTAGAAATAAAAAAAAAAATAAAAAAAAAAAAACAGTTAACAGATCGTGGATTGCAACACGAAACATCTTCTCTTAATCTTTTTAAAACGATTTTCCGTCATGTATGATGTATGGGGTGTATAACCAGCAATAATTTTCCTTCTCACTAATTGCACCACGTGTTTAAAAAATAGAAGCCCTCAACATGTGCGTTGGTCGTTTAATTTCAGGGGTTAAAATTGTTTGCTTGGTTAGGGTAGATAAGATTTTAAGCACATTTAACCCAAGCGGGGTGGCTTTTAAAAAAGTGCGCTAAATTATAAAGAATAACCCCGATGTAGTGCACCACAAACAATTAAGGATAAGGAAATATTCGCATTGTAAGGGTGCGGTAATTTGATTATTATCTTCACGGAAAATTGTGTTGAAATTTTAAGTAATGGTGGAAATGAGATTAAGTGTTTTGCATCTTTGCAAGTTTTAAATTAAAAAATGCAAGTTATAAATTGAATTGCATTAAGTGGGGTGTTTGTGTTTAATTATTTCTGCTCGAGTTAAATATTTATTTTATATTTCTTAAATAGCAATTTTCGGACAGATCGTATCAAATTTTTAATGGAGATGGGGGAAATTTTGGTAAGCAAACAGAAGCTTCGTTTGTCTAAATCTCTGAATAAATATCTACGATTAAATATTATTCAATTTAATCACTGCTGGATTTCATTTTCTGTTGACTTTAGGTAATGTTAAATCAATATTGTTATTGGAATCAGGAATTATGGTGCGTGTAGGCGTTCCAATTTTTGCTTGATTGACTCGTGTTCCAGCACATTTTCTTAATCTATAGTTTTGTGAACAAAAAAAAAACATTTTTCAACACCATTTCATTTTTGGAGACTTCACCATATTTAATTTAATAAATTTCACAATAAAAAAAACCTTTTTCCTTTCATTTTTATTTCCCTTTAGCAATTTGTCACACCACGTTCATATTCAGTACGGGATGACAAAAAATATTGAATATTGTGGTAAAAGTGGTAAAAGTGGTAATTAATTTATTTATTATTGTACAATACAATTGATTGAATTAAAAAACGCTATTCTTTCAATTCCTTGCGTGTCTGACTTTTTGTAATTGTCAATTAATTGCCTGATAATTGTCAGAAGCACGGACTGTAACTCCGTTTATTTGTTTGGATTTATTATCACCGATCACATCCGTATCCGTTTACAACTGGCCATTGTACTTTTAGCTTTAAATTTTTTTTTATGTATCAAAAAAGAATTTGATTCTTCTCTATTTGGAACGAACGTCAAGGAGGATCATTCAATTGTTTCTTTGATAATTGTTAATTTTCTTATGAAGAGATTCTGCAATCATTTCATTTTAATAATTTTTATGGTCCATTGTTTCAAAACATTTATATTGTTTTGTAATGGATAATTGTTGTTGGAGATATTTTTAGAAGACGCCTCTTGCATCGCTAATTTTTTAGGCTTTGATAAATTTATGTAATTCGCTTATTTGTTAATTGAGAGCAACGTATGGTAATTTTGTAATTCTTACAGTAAAACCAGTGATTTAATCACGCAATTTCCCATTTTACTACATGTAGGAAGCATCAATTCAAATACAATTAAATATTTATTTAAACAAATTGTATTGCAGATTACACAAGTTTTAATGAATTTAAATTCTACCAACATGTAAGTTAGATTACGAAATTAGTCTGCAATTTTAATTAAGCTAAGATAATTAAAACATCTAGCATAATTTTAATGATAACGAGAGTTTTTGTTTTAACTTAACAATGATTTTTCTTAATACCACTATTGTATTTTGTTATTGGAATTTCTGTAAATTATTAAATTAAGAAATAGAACCTGAAAAATTTAACAAGTTTTGACATACAGTCGAACTTCCATAACTTGAACTTCTATAAGTCAAATTTTTCTATACTTCGATGTTTTTCGCAAATTTTGCATCAAGATCGCACTTTGTAGTTAATTCTGTAACTCAAATTTTCTATATCTCGATTTTTTTTGTGAACTTCGACTGTACTACAAATTAATAAACTTTTAATGCTTCGTTACGTCATTATCATTGTTTCGAATTTTGATCAATTTTCTTTCAAATTGAAAAATAAATTTTAATGTCAAATTATAAAAATTTAAGCGAATGAATTTTCTTTAAATGAATATTTCTCAAATTTTAACATAACATACAGGGTGTCTGTTTTTCGAGCCCCACCATTGGAATCCCGATAACCATAAAAGATCCGAGGTCGGTTAAATTAGGGAAAAGTTGCTACATTAGAAGACAATTTAATGTTTTTTTTCAAAAATATGCATAGGTAACTAGATAAAGCAAAAATTTAAATTTTTGTTTTTGGCCTATAACTTTCTTAAATGAACAAATACACAATTTTAGTTTACTTTATTGAGGCACTTTTTTACGGAGAATCACCAGAGGTTCTCAAAATTTTTCTAACTTGTACTGTTTTCGAGTTATTGGTATTAACTTTTATATTTCAAATAAAACTCAAAGTTGTGTTTAATACTGTTCAATGGAAAATTTTTTTCTCATTCCAACAATATAAAACACATGCATAATAAAATTAAAATTAACTAAGAAATTATCGGTTTTATTCATTTCGGTTAAGTATGCTTTGGAAACAAAATCAACAAACCTTTGTTTTAAACATTATTTTGACAGTTCAGTTTATTAAATGCTCAAATTTTTCACCTTCAACCACCAAACAAAGATATATTTTTTTTCTTAAATTATAAATAGCTCTTATAATAACCCTGCTACTGATTTTATGTCTTAAAAAGTTTAAAATCTTTCCGCGCAACTCATTTATATCGCCTGGTATGGTTTTGTAAATATCATTTTTTTTTCCCATAAAAAATTATCTAAGGGAGATAAGTCTGGTGACCGTGCTGGCTAGCGTACATTACCATTATTTAAAATAACTTTCTTTGAAAACATCGAAGCTCGGACAACCTGTATACAGACCCATCGAGATTAATAACCAAGTGATCGCATAGGTAGGCGGCCATAACGACATTTGATATTTAATTATGATAAACCTGTGCAAATAATCAGATGTTTGAATATCTAAATATCTGATTAATTGGACATGATTACCACCATTAAATATCGAATGTCATTTGGGCTACCTAATCAATCTCTACATTTCTGATTTTATTTTAACATATTAAAAGTTAAAAAACTTTCAGTGTTTTATGTTGCGTTCTAAAATTTGATGGAAAACTCTGAAAATTTTTTAGCATGTAACTGTTATTAAAACGATGTGGCAATTGCATTCTAAAGTAATTTATTTCGCTACATCCTGAATATTTTGCTAATTCGAAAATATTTTTCTGACCAAATGTATGGAAATTTTTCCAGTATTTTGCACGTATCTCCTAAACGAGTCCACCTATTTTAAATTGCGTTAAGGGTGGTTATGGACAAATATTTTGGCTACAGAAAAGACCTTGCAGGATATTTTTAAATTTTTTAATTTGCTGGGAATCGGCGTTCAAGTGCGTTTTAAAAATGGCTTTTTGAAATTTTCCAACTTTGGATGCGAATTTCTATAACACCAGGCCCTAAATTAAAAAACGGATTTGTAAAACGTGATCAGCATGCTTTTCTTTATAAAATATGTACAAAATAAGCGATTTGAAAATTTTCAAAATTAGATGATATTTTTCTGACCAAATGTATGAAAATTTTTCCAGTTTTTTGCACGTATCTCCTAAACGAGTTGACCGATTTAAAATTGCATTAAAGGAGGTTATAGACAAATGTTTTGGCTACAGAATAGACCTAATATAATATTTTTTTAATATTTTAATTAACTGGGAATCGGCGTTCAAGTGCGTTTTGAAAATAGCTTTTTGAAATTTTCCAACTTTGAATGCGAATTTCTAGAACACCAGGCCCTAAATTGAAAAACGGATTTGTGAAACGTGATCAGCATGCTTTTCTTTATAAAATATGTACAAAATAAGGGATTTGAAAATTTTCAAAATTCGAAAA
>JARJDX010112191.1:0-15214 GCA_030264735.1 Gymnusa sp. GC000175 | reverse complement strand
GAGCTAACCCATGCGCCTCCTGGGAAATGGTCTGACCTGCCTCACCGGATCCGGACGGTGTATGGATTGACAGTAAATTATCTGAAAACTTTAGTCCATAAATCCGAAATAAACCACTAGAGATGAGCACGAGTATGGTGGGGGATCTGTACGGTTAGCTCCGGATACTATATGTGGAAGCTACAATTGCCTGAGAAGCAGCCTGTGCCAAAAATCTCTGAAGTGGTAGGTAAGATGAACTATGGGTGAGTAACGATATCAGCTGAATATATCAAGTTAGTCGTGAGACACGTAGTCACGTATAGCAGGGAATGTTTGCAACCCTGCGCGGAGGAAGCTACGTAGAGCGCAATGCTCCTTATGTATATGGGAACTGTCTCACAAGAGCGGACTTAGAACGTGACAGCTCCCCTGGAGCCAAGACAGAAGGGGTAAGGTGAACCGGAGGCGGGGTTTGGTTGGTAAGAATCCCACAATATCATGAATAATTCTAAGTTCAAATAGTCTCTATGAAGATTTCCCTCGTTGCAAACAAAAAAAATCATTAGGCCTATTCATACTGTTGCTACAGTCAGGCGCTCTCAAAAGATATGCCGAATTTTTCAAATAGATAGAGAATAGAACCCTGACATTCGCTAATTAAGACATAGACTAGTGGAATGCAGGTAAAATATTCATTAATACACTTGAAAACTTGAGGATGCCAAACGAAGAGAGATGTTTACTCAATTCTCAAAGGAGCGGCCTATGGCTGGACCAGAGAAAGTTTCATCAAATGCTTGAAACCGCCACAGCCCAACTCATTGAAGTGCTCAAGACAGGTTCACTATCAGAATGAAAATTTTACAAACAGCTCTACGCTTTTTAACCTTTTTAGCCCGAAAGTCCCCAAAAAAGTTTATACAATGCTGTTACACGGTACATATCTTTTGACAACGGGTATATACCTTCTTAGGATATTGTAGATATATTAATCACAAGATACCCGCCAGAAATATAAAAAGTGCTCTGGTGCCTCGCAGGGTGGGCTTCAAATATCTTTGATATTTTGAAAGCGAAAGAAAGAGTATAACCTCTTACATATGACAGATAGGGATGCATTTATATTCCAGCAAAGAGCAAACAGAGTTAATCACTAAATTATCAAGCCGGGGAAATACGGAAACCCTAAATACCGTGAGCTACGCGGAAAAAAGCTACTCAAGTACGTAGTGCTTGGCCCTAAAGAATCTTGAAAAATTCGTCAGATTAGAACCCCAACGAAGAGTGATATGATAAAACATGGGAACTAGGGGCCTGGCTATTTATTTAAGCTATCATTTATTTATATTTTCAAGAGTTCTCAGCTTTGAGTAATCCTTTCCTAATTAGTGGCTCAATATCAAATATCACAACGCCTATACTCAAAGATACAGACTCATATATATCTCGGATTCCAATCATATTTATCCAAGACACTAGAACAATTTAAATGACCTCAATCAGATTGAAGACCACAAACAGCCAACAGATTAGAATCGCAGACTTGTTACGAGACACAGCAATATCAACACTGTATTGCTGCCTCGCATGAAAAAAGGTGTCTTTCTCATACAAAAATGGATTGTAAGCTTTTGGGCGCCCGAAAATATAAAAATTAATCACTCTTTTCAAAGTTGCCTAAAATGTATGAGATATCTATTAACGAAGGAGAGTATTTAATAAATATACCGCAATTCTTGGCCAAATGGAAGAGACATAAATGAAATCTCCTTCATATTCTTATCAGAAATCGCAGCTTCGTGATTCCTTATTTTGACATCACCATTGCACTTTCAAACTCTGTCCAATAACATAATGCGATTCGGGATCGTATTATGCAAGATCAAATCGGTAGGTTTTAAGCTAAATCTTGATATGCGTGAATTCATCCAGAGAGTAGTAGAGCTCCAAGGTAGGATTATAATTGAGAGTTAAATTGTGTCATAACTAGAAAATATAAATACCAACGTATGTCGGGAATTCCGAGAAACCAAAACTTTAAAAGAATTCAGCTTCTTCTGAGAGCCTAAAAAGTTCTTCCGTAAATTCATACATCAATTTACCACTGTTACATGCCCCTTCACGGATCTCTTACAGGGGGGTCAAAAGATAGTAAATCAAATGAACATCTGAAGCTTCTGATCCGTTTCAGAAACTCAAAATAAAATTGCCACTGTAACAGCAGGATCCAAGCCAGACAGAGATAAAGAATTTACTTTGGTAATAGATGCTTCAGGCATCATAACAGGCGCATCACTTGCACAAAAAGGTTAGGATCACATAGAGCACACTATTTCTTACATTAGATGTGTTGTGTTAGTTGTAAATTTTTTAAATAAATTATTATTAAATCCAATTATTTTCTGATTTAAATTTCATGGAGGTGTAAGCAAAGAAGTATAGATAGGAAAAGAGTTCCTGAAAGATGAACTTTTACCATCGAGGTAAGAGGCTATCGAAATTCTAGAACAAATCTTGAGAAAATAAATCCCTCAATTACTGTTGCAGAGATCGAGATTGTTCTATGGCACAAGAAATCCTGTACACTAAAATATATATTTCCATTAGCATTTCGATAATCGGCAGAGCTTGCAAGGCAAAGCTTTAGTAGAACATATTGTCTGTAAGAGAGTACGCAAGCCAAAAAATCAATCGCGAGAGATACTATTTAAATTTTTTGAATGAATGGTTGCTGACTGTGAGCCAACAAGGCAATATATAGAACAAAGAGACTGTATTGTAAAGAGTGTAAGAATGAATGAGAATAGATTGATTTTGTCTCATATCGGTGTGACTGAAGCAATATCCAATATCATTGTCCAAAAAGTTAGACGATCAGAAGAATCTTTGCGATTTCAAACCCAAGTAAGATCAGTTAACCAGAATATTAGCAAGGCTTGTGTAATTCATGCTTAAAAAATGCTATTTATATGTTTTGTTTGTGAGGCGCCCGGGCATGCTACAAAAGAATGCCCAAGAAGAAGTATAATGAAAAAATGGGAAACCGCATAAATGTATGAGTTAAAGGATAACGATTTCAATGAAGTATTAAACTAACACGGTTTTATTAATCTAGGAACTAAAAAATTTAAGGATATTTTTGATATTGGCGAGAGTAGGAATCAC
Organism: Gymnusa sp. GC000175; assembly: GCA_030264735.1. NCBI lineage: Eukaryota > Metazoa > Arthropoda > Insecta > Coleoptera > Staphylinidae > Gymnusa > Gymnusa sp. GC000175. The sequence goes on along the minus strand of JARJDX010112191.1, from coordinate 12,067 downwards.
CTATCTGATAGGCTTCTACTTTAATACATCTGAAGAGAGTACATCTTGATGCCTATATCATTAAACTTGCTGTTGATGACCATGAAGTCAAAATGACGGAAGAAGTTCGAATGATTTTTAAAGTAAATGAAATATAATATGAGTAGATTGTTGCATAATTGTTAAAATGGAAAGTTCGAAGCCCTAATTGGAGTAAAAATGAAAAATTTGATAAAAAGCCAAAGCCATATGAGTGCCAAATAGAGACAGCAGATGATAAGTCAGTTGGGGAAATACCATATCCAATGCTAAAATAATTTAAGCAAGAGACAAAATTAAAACTAAAGAAACTCTTGGCTAAAGATTTAAAAAGAGATTCTATATCTTCTTTGAATCACACTGCCGAAATCATGATCACTACAGACATAATTGTAGTCAATAAATCAATGCTATTAGATGGCTATTCACTTCATGGATGGACCATATAATCATATCCCTAAAATATCTGGAATAAGTTTCAAAATAGATTTTGAAGATAGATTATTTCGTATTCCGTTGAGGGATCAAGACAAATACAAAACAGATTTCAGATTTTGGCATAAACTTTATGAATGGAATTTAAGGCTAAATGATTTAAAAATGCCTAGCTGTTATTCAAAGATGGATTGACCTGATTCTGAAGGATCTCAAAAATAAATGCATACCTACATAAATGATATATTAATTTTCAGTAGAATAGAAGGTGCAAACACCGATCTAATTTTTAAAATAGTGAGATAGAATTTCTAGTCTACTAACTCATGAAATAATTAGCAAGCCTAATAGAAACAACGAGGCAATCATAAATTGCCAAACCCTCTCCAATCTAAAAATGGTGTAAAAGTTTTCTGGATTCGATGAATCATTATAATAAGTTGGTTACGAAAGCTTCCGAAATTACTAATTAACTATTTAAATTGACCAAAAGCGGCAATATATAGTTAAATGGTCCGAAACAGAAAATGAAGAATTTATAAAACTAAAAAAGGGATTGCTGCGCCGAAACAATTAATTCAACCTGATTTTGAAAAAACGAATATATTTTTGAAACTGATGCAAGCATCTCAGAATTAGGTGCGATTCTATCACAAATTAAGAAGAATTGAAAACTGGGCCCTTTGAATTGAGAAAATTGATATGTGTAGAAAGCAACTATAGTATAAAGGAGAAGAAATGCCTAGCTGCCTCCGAGGAATGAAATAATTAGGTAAATGCTTACGGAGCAGAATTTATCCTTAGAATATCTAATAAAGTCTCGGAAAAACAGAATTCAGGTGTATTTAAATCAGCATGGGTTGAAAGGCGGGTACAAAGATAAAAAATTTCAATTTAGAATGCGAAAAGTTGATTGAATTCCTCATACAGATGGTTTGAGAGACGTTTCAAATTTTAACTCTTAATCAAATATATTCAGTTGCCTTGATACCAAAAGTTGAGAAATGAGAAACCATAAGAAAATAAAATATATAGCCTTGGTACAGCTTGGAGCGAGAGTTTCTACATAATTATTAAAGAAGGAGCACGATTGGGGAAAATCGATTATTTGGTTAATTACCTCACTCAGAAGATTGTATCGCATGCAAAAGGTACAGTCGTTCAATGGAAAGCCTTTCAGAAAAGTGATTGCATTTGAAATAGGAGAAAGTGTGTCTATGGATATTATTGGAAAGATTCGGAGTCATTACATCGTAACTATTCGAACCTCGGCATCAAAAATGCATTTGAACGAAAATGCAAAATTTTAGAATTCTTAAAAATGATCAAACAAGATATCAAAATTTAAACATTATGCTTGATCAAAGAAAAGAGTATATCGGAAATTAGGCAAAGTAAGAAGGAATCAAGGTAAATGCAACTAACCACACAAGCATCAGCCGAACTGAAAGGTGAAAGGTTTAATTGACCTCCAATGGAAGAGTTCATAAAAACTAAAGAATTAGATATCTTCGACCAAAGGCTCTATAAAGTTCAAAACTACTACAATATTTCTTGTAAGAAAATCCTAGGACTTTTTTCTCACTTTCAACCGAAAAATATTTATAGTGGCGTTGAATAGTTAGAAATATGTTTGAGGAAAATAATCCTGAGATAATATAACCCCATATACTCAAAGGTGTGATTCTAAAATTACTTTTCTCTTGTGCTGTAGCCCGATCATATCTTGCAGCCTCGATTCAAACCTCCTTCCAAATCATACAATTTTCCATCATATGATGTAGAGTCTTTCAATGAGCGGTCAATCGGTGGATCTAACCATAGACTAGGGAAAGGTTTTATATCTAGCTGACGGGGATTTTTACTAGGATTTACTCAAAATCAAACCAATTCACTCTTATGCCCATGATACAAACTTAGTACTCCCAGGAGCCAGCTCTCCACACTTTGATCCTTGTATAGTACACTGGGTAGTGCGAAAGTTTTCGTAGTATACAATATAGGAATATTCTCGTATACCCTATTTCACTGAGTCCTTCCGATTACTTCCTACTGCGACCCTATAAGGGTGCTACATTGGTGAGTAGTAACAAAATTTTATTTTTTCGCTTACTGAATACATTACCTCTTGAGGCAGTTTGAATAATCAGCGCCATGAGGTTAACAGATGCTTACTCTGATTTGTGAGAATTTTGCATCCGCCTTGATTCGAACCCGCCATCTTTCCAAGCGAAGTTTTTGGAGTAATGGGCTCTCCTACCTGGTCGCCATGCCTTACAATAATTCTTATGATTATGCAATAAAGACGGCTCCGCAGAAGCTAATATTCTAGTAAATGTTTAAGAAATTAAAAAATTTAATTATGATATTCAACATAAAAGAATAGCTAAACAACCAAGGGAATTAAAATCCTCAATGTATAACTCAGTTCAACAATTTATTATGGCCAAACCGCCCAAAAGAGCAAAACAGGAATCACTATCTGAGAAGTGCGAGAAATAGCAAAGATTTTAGGTTTGACATATAATGAGTTAAATTTAAGCGAAAGTGTGTTAAAATACACGTATTATAACCTAAATCGATCGATATCTATCTGAATATAGGAATGCTGTGTTTGTTAAAAAATTTTAAATAAATAACCCGAAATGTTTAATTATTATTCTGATTTATGTATCAAGTAGAAAATTTTTTAAGGTTCAGTTAAATTATTTAAGTACATACGAAGAGGCAACAGCACTTAAAAAAGTATCCTACATTTTGATCATCATCTCGGAAATAAAACATTTATACTAAGGATATAATATCAAGCTTTGACTTAAATCAAAATGACTTCCAATTTAAGCATCAGAATCTGGATTCCAAAATATTCATATGCACCCGTTTAAATATAAGAGAGGCGAATATGGGTGGCATATTTGGTAGACCCTGCCAAACAAATACAATAAATTTTTACGATCCAAGTGTGGATGAAAATGATATAACCTTAAAATGAGTTCATAAACCATCTAGGCACAGACTTGTGAATAATATGAAGTTATTAATAATAAATGCTACAAATATAAGGACTTACACCGAGATCTTGAGAGGTTTGCAATATGTGTGAGATCTGTGAAAAGTCGGGAGAGTCCCTTACAAATTCGAAAAACGGATAAATTAAGATTGCGTATCGGAATGAATTATGAGAGATCGATTTGATAGAACAAATAACAGGAGAGAATAAAACCAAGTCATATATTCTAGTGTCGATTGATTATGATACTGAATGGATGGAAGCGAAACATTATTAAACAAATAATCAACCTAGAAGTCGCTAGCAATTGAAGAACTGATATCTAAAATGCACGGTATCCTATCCGGAATACTTGCCGACAATGGGTTATAGTTCGGCAATGAGCAGATTACTAATTTGGCATCCATACATAACATTAAGTGGTGATTTGCGTCTCCTCAGCAACATCATGAAACAATAGGGGAAGCAGAGCAAGCAAATCAAACCTTGATGAGAATTCTAAAAAAATCCATAAAAGTTATTTAAGCTGCCACAGAAAAATATCTTTAGAATGTAACAGATTTATATATTGTAGCCTTCCATAGGGAAATCGCCACTTCTACTTTCATATGACAGTATAGTAAAAAACTTCGAATATACTCTACCTTTGGGCATCAAGATCAACTTCTTTCGAAACAGGAACCAACTCAATCAACAGCTAGGCATTTCTATAACTATAAAAAGGCAATCTATAAAGGAAGCAAGACCGCCATATAAAATCTCGAAATCGTAGACCGCGTGCTGATCTTAATTCAACCACTTTCGGATAATCTAAAAGGAAAATAGCCTTCTGGTTATACGCCAAACAGAAAAATCTCCCCAATATTTGCTAGATCACAAAGCCAGTGAAGACTAAAAGGTAAATAAAACTCACCTGAAGAAAGGTTTGGTGGTGGTATTATGAAAATAAATATTCGGAGTGAGGAGTTAATATAGTCTAAATTATTATTAACCACTACTTTGAGTACTGATCAGCCATTAAAAAATACTTCTTCATATTATAAATTCAAAGAGAGAAATTCCGTAAAATATCTTTACAAATTTGAAAAGGAGATACAATATCAATCATATAAGATTTTAGTTCAACTTTAAAAATTCGCAACTAGTTTCTAAAATAGCTTCTTTCAAATAAAAGCAAATTTTCAATAGTGCCGTTAAATAAAGATTCAATCTTCTCAAAGCAAATTTACTTTAAAAATTTTCTTCTATATTTTGAAGGAAAGAAGTAATAGAGTCGAAATGAATGACGTATAAAGAAAAGTAACAGCTTAAGGGAACAAGAGTCTTCTTAGCCACGAATTATAAAGAAATATCATAAGAACAAAATATGAATTCAAACAATTTCAGAGCACTTTGGTTTATTAATATAATTGAAGACGATCTATGATGAATGACATAAAAATTATTAGGTGTATCATGCCGTGTTGCTGAATCTAAAATGACTCAAAAAATAACAAAATGAAGAATATATAAACGCATAAATAAAATATTTTCATATCGTGTTGAAGCATAAATTCTACCACAAGTATTTAATATCAACAAATCATTTGATCTAAGATTAAATTCAGTTGAAAAGCGTGAAATTGACTGATAAGTTGAGGAAGCAGTGAATATATTAAATTCGAAGGGGTAAAGATGCTCTCAATTTCTCAAAATCAAGAAACTAGTTGATGGTTACAATATATATAGCTTTTAAATAAATTACTGGAAATGATTAATTTGTGACACAATTTTGAAATTTAAATGTCATAATCATTGGATCCACAAAAAATATTGATAGATTTGACAGCAAATATATCTCCATTTTTTATCTCCCCTCGAATGTTTTCAAAGTACTCTTTGGTTTCCTGCACTTTATTGATCCCTTTTATAGTATCATCAACCATCGCCCCCATAAATGAGAAAGAGCAATGCAAATATTGTGGATGCACAAAACCTACCAACTTTTCAAATAAAGATATCAAATCAGAAAAGAATAACTATTTCAGACGTGGCATTTCAAATATATTTTCAAGCTCTAAAAGATCAAATAGTTCTGATACATCAAAATATGGAATTTCTGATTTCGCGGGTCAAAAAATATATAAAGATCCGATTGAAACATTAAAACCCTCAAAGCTTCAAAGACCAGTTAAATATCACACAATCCAAATATATAAACACGATCATAATGATTCATCGTGCCCCAGACATACAATTATAACATCCAAAAACAAGCCATTTGCTCCCAAACCACCAATCAATTTAGATAATAGCAAAGCCGATGAAAAACTGCCGCAAAAAGCAAATGATTCCTTTGCAAAAGATAATGTAAAAATCCCTTCAGTCCCTCAATGGGTATGCTCAAAGCCACCAATCGATAAATCTTTGCGGCAATCAAACCTGATTAATCCCTTAAGGAATGAATCAAATTCTAATTCAAAAACTAATACATTTTCAAGCGTTGAAAAAGCCAAAACCCCCAGTTCACCAAAGTCAAAGCCTCATCACATATTTGAAGTTAATTCCCAAGAATCTGATGACTCATCAACTAAAAAACCAATTTTTTCATCAAAAAACAAACAAGTTGCTCCAAAACCACCACAAACAAGTTCTGATCAGAATTTGAGTTCTCAAACTGAATCAAATAAACCTGAATGCCTTAAATTTCACGAACACCACGCAATTGGGAATTATTCTAAAACGATCGACATTACAAAAAAGAATTATGGCCCAGCATATGGTGTAGATTCATCAGGTATTCACAACAGGTATGAATTATCAGAAATGAAAGAAGAGCCGACGCAAAGAGCTTTACAGTCAGACATTTTAAAGGCCATTTCTGAAAGAAAAGCTTTTCTTAACGAAAGTAGTTCTGAGGAAAGTCAAAGCATGACCTCTTTTTCAAATCAATAAATTTAACCACTAATTCATATTAAAATAATTTAATTTAATATCCACACTTTTCGAAGTTATTCCTTTCAACGATTATTTAAAGCGGCTTTTTATCCTTTCTCTTATTAAAAATTGCCAATGCGTAAAAATATCGAATGAGATACATTAATCGGATATATCGAAAGATATATTAAGCTGACTCTATCGATTATTTAAAGCTCTATTAAGCTGACTCTATCAATCATAGAAATATTCTTCAAGCGGACTGTCGCAATTATAGAAATATTCATCAAGCCGACTGCATCGATTATAGAAAGATCTATTCGGTGGGATTTCTTAATTCAAGTTGGTATTAGTCAAAAATTTTGCTATTGGAAATATTTTTTAAGCCCAAAGGCAACATTAAACAATTACTGAGGAATGATTGGTTGAAAATAATTAATTTTAGATGAAATTCAAATTATAAGATTAAAATAAGAATTATCAAGATGACATTTAGATCCTTTTAAAAGATTGCGGATATTAAAGATATAAATAAAAGAGTTTGTAGGCGAATTAAGAACTTATCTATTGATTTATAAGTTAAGCACTGAAGAGGTTAATAATTGCATAGCAAGAAAGCACTAATTGTAACGATATTCAACAATCGGATAATTGAAAACATACTATTTAAACCATAAATTAAATATTGAATGTTTTAATGGCATGTGAAAACTCTTATTTATAAACAACAAATAACTATCCCTGATCAGATATACAAGATTTTACACATTGAAGTAAGAATAACAAACCAATATTTGAAGAACAATGCAAAACTACAAGTTTAGAGAAAATATATTCTTCAATTTTATATCAAAGCTCAAATTTAGAAATGCAAGTCTGAAATTATTTCTTGTTTAGTGCATTTTAACACAAGAAAGGAATCAAAGAACTTGAAATACCCAGAATTATCTTGGCATTTGTAAAAGGCTACCAGAAGAAATAATTAAGACGCTATTGAGACAGATCAAAGTCGCAGTTTATAATAGAGGGTTATGTACAATTAGCTCTACCAAAAATGAATCAAGGGAATTTCATTGGGCCAATTTGGTCTGTAGGATAAATATCATAAGTATTCAATCTTGGACCCGAAAATTAATCATTAATCATTTATTTGCAGCATCTGAACCTTAGTTGAATCTATTTTTTTAGAAATTACACGATTCTTGTTTAAATAACTATTTTAGCCGTTAATTATAAACAGATTGGGCAAAGGCTGATTTCTTGGGCTGCACGAGATTCAAGTAGTTCGGCTTCAGAATACCTCCAAGTCTCATTTATTCCCGTGATTCTTCCCCAATACCATTCCTTTCACTGGGTCGACTCTGCAGTCGAATAATTTGCACAATTTGTTGGATGTAACTTCAACACTTAATGACACCCTTTATTCACCTGTTTTAATCAAAACAAGTCGTTTATTCCTATTTGTCTTAATTCTCGTATCAAATTGTTGATTAAATAAGATATTTAAGGCAAGCATTTGAACAATTCTATTGAAGAGATAATTTTGCTAGGATTGAGATCAAAATGAAACAGAAGTAGTCAAGAGAATGCATACATTTACAGAGCCCTAAAAATCGCCAAAATATAATAAATATTTTAGCATATCGAAATCTCAACCAGCCCTCCCCAACTATTAAAATATTTTAATATTCTGTTTTCTGCCATTTGTTGTTTCATCATTTTTTGTTTACTGAGAGTGAAATTTTCAAAGAGAATTGTTGAAATTGTGCCTATTCATGATACTATTTGATTCATACTCATTACATACGCTTCTAGACAGCCTAGGCTTACTTTTACTTTTAGAACTTCAATACTGAAAACAGACTCAATTTAACTTTGCACATATGAAACAGTCCCAAAGGCACAGGAAGCGTAGAACTCAGCACTGCGCTCTACGTAATTTCTTATTTGCCGGGCACAAACATTTACGCTGCAGGGGCCATGTTCCACTACAAACTTGATAGGCATATTTTCATCTAACTTTATAATTTTGAGATTTTTGGAATGAACGGCCCAGTTAAAGCCATAATATCTGAATTGAATCGCATATACGCCTCATATTACTCTCGATCATCTCTTTAATTTCTATCAGAGTTAAGAAGCAAGATTTTCTATCATTTTACAGAAAATTTATTCACAGCCCAGATCCTGGGAGGTTGGTAAACTATTTCTAGAACAAACTTTGACTATCGGCTCAAAGTGCAGATTTGGCGCTTAGGTTATTCTTTAGCCATATACTGTGCACGCAATTTCTGTATAACGCTGCTTCTAACAACTTCTTTAAATCGGTTCATAAGCCATAAATTAGAGCTACCTACTTGAAGCCAAGTTATCACTATGCCTGAAGTATCGCATTGCTATTTTAGAAATATAAATGTTCTCAATAACAAAATAATCCCTCCATATTCAAGATTTCAAAATCCTCAGAACATGCCTAATGCTTTTGGGAACATAGTTTCAATCCTTGGACTTGCAAATTGCGCCATCACAGGAATGCGTATCCGAACGGTATGCTGGGTTTTCTAACTTGTATTGGAATAAAGCCCAGTATTCTACTTTCGAACCAGGGCTGCTACTACTACACTCTCGGCATCTGTTTCATTTCTCTTATCTGAAATAAGCATTTTCATATATTTTTGTAAAAATTTATTGGAAATAAACAAATTGGCATAATTCTTAATTTTAAATAAAGCAATTTTACGATCATATTTAACTCAGCCCATCAGTTTATGCAGACCGGGCTTTAAACTTTTTATTCAAATTTTAATCTAAGCAATTTTGCAGACATATTTAATTTAAATAATTTTACAGTTAGATTTGATTATACCTGCTCAATTTATGCAAACTGACTTTTAAACTATATATTTTTAAGTTAAGCAATTTTACAGTTAGATTTAATTCAACCTGCTCAAGTTATGCAAATTCCCTTTAAACTTTCTATTCTTAATTTTAAATAATGTAATTCTACAGTTATATTTAATTTACACCTATCACCTTTAAACTTTCTATTCAACTTTTAAATAAAGCAATTCTACAGTTATATTTAATTTACACCTATCACCTTTAAACCTTTTATTCTTAATTTTAAATATAGTATTTTTACAGTCATATTTAATTCAGCCTGCTCAGTTTATGCAAATTCCCTTTAAAGTTTTTATTCTTAATTTTAAATATAGTATTTTTACAGTATATTTAATTCAGCCTATCACCTTTAAACATTTTATTCTTAATTTTAAATAAAGCAATTTTACAGTATATTTAATTCAGCCTATCAGTTTATGCAAATTTCCTTTAAAGTTTTTATTCTTAATTTTAAATATAGTATTTTTACAGTATATTTAATTCAGCCTATCACCTTTAAACATTTTATTCTTAATTTTAAATATAGTATTTTACAGTCATATTTAATTCAGCCTATCAGTTTATGCAAATTTCCTTTAAAGTTCATATTCAAAATTTTTATTATTAAAATCATTCAAATTCGAGACCCCTCCCTCATGGAGGAGAGAAATCAGTGTACAATATGCTATGGCGATTATACTACCACGGGAGCACATAGAATGGCCTCTTTGAAGTGTGGACATGTTTTTGGCCTCGAATGCATCAAAAAGTGGATATCCATCAGCAAAAAGTCTTATTGCCCAACATGCTCTGTTCCCTGCAGGGCTGCGCAAATCCGGGTAATTTTTGCCACAAGCATTATCGCCTTTGATCAATCCAAAGAAAATGAAATGATTTTTGAGTTGATTGCTGAGAAGGAAAAGCGCAAATCCTTGGAATCAGAGGTAATCCAGCTTAGATCGCAATTAGATGTTTTGAAGCAGTGGCTCAAAAACGCCAATGAAGCAAAAACAAGCGATTCATTCAGAATTCAAAAAAATTTCTCAAAGTTTGGGAAAATTCACTTTCGCCCCCAGTCTGGAATTGTTGAAATAGATACAATCAGCAATGTGGTCCTGATCTCTTGCTTCTTTAGAGGCTCTCACGGCATATTCAAGTACAATTTAAATGATTTTTCCATTTGTTCTTTTATCAAATTCCACAGTAAAGTCAACGATCTCAAAATAAACCCCTTCAAAGACGGGACCGCCCTGGTAGCAGCCGGGAGTGAAATATTTCTGATGAATATTTATAACGAAAACATTATATTCTCGCGGGAGATGGATTTTAGAATCAGTGCCCTTTGCTTTGATATACGGGAGAGAAATAGATGCTTTCTCGGGGATGAAAAAGGAATATTCTATGTTTTTGACATTAGCAGCAACAGCTTCTTCTGCTCCCCTGTTTCTGAGTTCATTTTAAATTCGATTTGCTCCAGCGACAACAAAATATTTGTCTCTTCACTTTTTGAAATTTATGAAGTTGAACTTGAGCCAAATTCGAGAATAAGCGCTAGAAAAATTGATTTTAATTTCAACGGAGTCGTTACAAATCTTTTTGCAGATAACAAAAATGTTCTATCGACCATTCGAGACTCCGATTATAATATTTTACATTTGCTGATGGGCAACAAATTTATGCATTTTTCTGCAGGAACAAAACAAATTTCAAGACACATCGATAAAATTAAGGAAGATTTTATATACACGGTAGACGATGATAAAAATGCTATAAAGGTTCTGAATTTAGATTCTCTACTTTGTGTATACTCTTACAGTTTCAATGAAAGAATTATTAACTTTTCAATATCCCAGAATAATATGGCAGTTCTTACACAGAAGGGCATTTATCTTTTTAACCACCATATTTGAGATTGTAGTAATGAGGTAGAGTGCGTTTCATTTTGAGGTATCATTTTTAAAACTGCAATTTTTGAATAATTCATTCATTCACAAATCAAATCGGAATCACCAACAAGCGCTTGGAGCTATTTTGACGAATTCATTCATTCGCCAATCAAATCGGAATCACCAACAAGCGCCTGGAGCTATTTTGAATAGAATTATTCATTCACTAATCAAATCGGAATCACCAACAAGCGCTTGAAGCATTGTATTTGAATTAAGAGAGGGTTCTGAGATTTTATATTAGAAAGTGCAAGAGCGGGATTGGAATTTTAAGACGACGAGTAGATTGCGCCTAATATGTAATAGTAATTATTTGTTTTTGATTGATTCAATACCTGGCCTTTCAAGAATTTGTTTGTCTAAATCGAGATTTACTGAAAATATCGAAATTTAAAATTACTCGTTGATGGACACGCGAGAATTTTTTTTAAATTAGAAGCCTCTTCAAATCTTTTTGGTTCATAAATTATTCAAAAGAAGAATTTTGCGTCCAATTTTATATTTTAAAAGGTTTAGATTACCCATAATATTTTTATGATGGCAAACACTTCTTTTGAACCACGGAAAGAATTATATATATTGAAAAAAAAATTTAATTTAATTATTGTTTTTGAGGTTCGACCCGACTACTCGTGATCTATATCCTGCAGACTTAATTAAATCCTAGGTTCCAACCTTATCTTACCCATAAGAGCTTTGATTACTGGAGGTAGGTTTATTGTTCCCTACTGCGACTGGCTATTATACCTTGTCGTCTCGGGATTGCCTTGGCAAGATACTCAATTAGTTTGAGTATCTCGCCTACATTCTTCCAGCCGGAAGTGGGCCCCTCCCCTCCAAGGAGTTTCTTTCGATTTTCAAT
>JARJDX010112138.1:0-18321 GCA_030264735.1 Gymnusa sp. GC000175 | reverse complement strand
TTTTTAGTTTAAATTTGGCTGATAGAACATTTTCAACTTATGATTTTTATAAAAATTGCCAAGATGACTTAACACCTGCAGGTTTAGCTTTCTTCCAAGCAGATTGGGATAAAAGCTTAACAGATTTTTATCACAATCAATTAGGTAATTATGCATTATAATGTAATAAATCCATCTTTCTTGCTTTTGACGATTTTTCATAAATTTTTTAAAATTATTTTTGAAGATTTTCAAAAAAAATTAAGAATTTTGCATAAAATTTTAATGAATTTCGATGATTTTTGAAGATTTTTAGAAAGTTCCTAAATATTTTGATGATTTTTTCACTAAATTTTATTAAATTTCAATGATTTTTGAAGATTTTCAGAATGTTTCTAAATATGTTCATGATTTTTACATAACATTTTAATGATTTTCAAATATTTTTGAAGATTTCCAGAAAGTTTCTAAATATTTTGATAATTTTTGCATAAAATTTTAATGAACTTCAATGATTTTTGAAGATTTCCAGAAAGTTTCTAAATATTTTTGATGATTTTTGCCTAATATTTTAATGAATTTCAATGATTTTTGAAGATTTTCAGAAAGTTTCTAAATATTTTGATGATTTTTGCATAAAATTTTAATGAATTTCAATGATTTTTAAAGATTTTCAGAAACTTTCTAAATATTTTGATGATTTTTGCATTAAATTTTAATGAATTTCAATGATTTTTAAAGATTTTCAGAAACTTTCTAAATATTTTGATGATTTTTGCATTAAATTTTAATGAATTTCAATGATTTTTGAAGATATTCAGAAAGTTTCTAAATATTTTGATGATTTTTGCATGAAACTTTAATGAATTTCAATGATTTTTGAAGATTTTCATAAAGTTTCTACATATTTTAATGATTTTTGCATAAATTTCAATGATTTTCGAAGATTTTCAGAAGGTTTCTAAAAATTTTGATAATTTTTAAATTAAATTTTAATGAATTTCAATGATTTTAAAGATTTTCAGAAAGTTTTTAAATATTTTGATGATTTTTGCATAAACCTTTAACGATTTCAATGATTTTTGAAGATTTTCAAAAAAAATTCAAGATTTTTGCGTAAAACTTGCGTAATGAATACCAATGGATTTTAAAAAAATTTCTATAAACTTTCTAATGATTTTAAAGATTTTTGCATAAAACTTCAATAAATTTCAATGATTTTTAAAGGTTCTCAAAAATTTTGATCATTTTTGCATCAATGATTTTTGAAGTATTTAAGAAATTTTCTTGGAATTTTTACATCAGATTTTTAGCAAATTTCCAGGTATTTTGACGATTTTTGCACAAAACTATTAAATTTTAATGTTTATTGAAGATTTTCAAAAATTTTCTAGAAATTTTGATAATTTATCATTAACCTTCAATGAATTTCAATGATTCTTGAAGATTTTCTCTAATTTTCTAGGAATTTCAAAAATTTGTCATTAAACTTAAATTAATTTCAATAATTTTTGAAAATTTTCAAAATTATTATATAAATATTAAAAAATTTTGCATTTTGAAGAAAATTTGTCATAAAACTTTAAAATTATTATTATTATTATTATTATTACAGATATGTTAGAGCCAAGCTTTGAATATGATTTTCCAGAAACGTATGTGAAACCTCAAGAATGGTTTCCATTGCGAGAAGCGTTCAATCTTTATATGGATAGATACAGGGATCCGAAACAAATTAGTAAAGAATTTTTAATGAGGAAATTAAAAAATGTACATCCTTTTAAACCACCACCTACACCAATTCCCTATCCCAATGCTATAGCTTTTCCTAGAGGTACACCTTCTTGGCTTAAGCTTGAAAAAACCAAATCTAGACTTAAGTGGGGAAGAGTTAATGATGTATAATTAAATAATTTAAATGTTTAATAAAAGTATTTGTTCTAGTTTAAAATCTGATTTGTGATCCTTAAACTTTTATTGTGGTGTGTTCATTTTTATTATTATAAACATAAAAATGCCTCGCTCTAAGAGCCTAAAGTTTGCTAAACCTTTTTGTGTTTGTGATTTACCAATAAACAGAGTTTTGAAGTTGTCTGCGAAGCATAAGACTATTTTTATGCATAAAATTAAAAATCGATGTGAAGTTATCTACAAAACACATATTCAGCGTCTGTATATACATGAAATCAAAAATAGACGTCTAAAAGTCTATAAAGTATTATAATTAACTTAAAATGCCTCGCTCTAAGAGCCTAAAGTCTGCTAAACCTTTCAGTACTTGTGATTTTAACAATAAACAGAATTCAAAATACATCTGAAGTTGTCTGCGAAGCACAAAACTATGCGGATTTTTATGCATAAAATTAAAAATGGACGTGAAGCTATCTGCAAAACACATTTAGCGGATTTATATGCATGAAATTAAAAATAGACGTGAAGTTGTCTGCGAAGCACCAACAATGCGGATTTTTATGCAAATGATCATAAACAGACGTGAAGTCGTCTGCGAAACGCAAACTGAGCGGATTTTTACACAAAAAATTATAAGTAGCCGTGAAATTGTCTGCGAAGCACAAACACAAACTATGAGGGTATTTTTGCAAATAATTAAAAGTAGACTTCGAAGCACAGATTTAGAAAATTTATATAAAAATTAAAATAATACTAACGAAGTTAGTTGCGATTAAGAATTAATAATCTAGCTTATTTCAAGTATACCAAGTAACCAATATGGCGACTTTTGGCAAGCAAGTTATCTGTCAAAACTGTGCATTGAATCTTTTAATGTAGCTGTAAGATACTTGGAAAAATTATAAATTACAGATGAAATTAAATTTCTAAACAAATAAAAGTCATACAAACGCAATGTGATCAAACTTTTTTGACCTCCTGTCAAACTTTTTAAAGATGGAGATTATTGGCATCCCCATTTGACAGGAGGTTGGAAGAATTTTGGACAGAAGTTTGAAAAATCTCAAAATAAATAACTGGTTTTTCGGATTTGGCGATGTAAATGTGTGTTTATGGTTGATTTTTAAAACCTCAACTTTTTTTGACGATTTTAAAAATCAAAATTTTCATTTTGCCCACCCTCAAATCTCCAGTGATTGAACAACCAACGCGTTAATATTTTTTTTGAGTAGGTATAATGTGGAATTTTTAATTACAAAAAATATTTTCGCCATCGTGAGTTTCCGTGTCATTCGCTTTACTTCGTACACGTACACTTCATTTGTTTGTGTTCATTTGTTCAGTTCGGATATGTTTTAATGAAAATCTTTTGCGTTATTCCAGTCTACCTCGACCACTCATAGCTCATGTGTATATTTAAATATGATTGCAGATAATTATTTTAAACCCATTAATTACATATGATTACATCTGTATTTAAATGCAAACAAAAAATCAGTATTTGAATTAACTTTTAGAGGATTACACAAAGAGTATTTTAATAAATGTAAGTTAAAACTATTTTCATTACAATGATTTTCTTTAAGCACAGAGTTATATAACTTTTTTAAGCTTTCGGGTTAACCCTTTGACTACTAAAGGCGTATACCCTCAATCACATTCATCACTATGCATAAAAAGCGTATATATACGCCTTTAGCAGTCAAAGGGTTTAATCGCGCAGTTTTAGTTGTTGCTGCCAAGAAGAGAGCGAAACGTGGGCAAACAGCAAATAAAACTACGCGCGATTTAAACCCGCAAGAAAATTATTAAAACGTAATTTATTAACTCAAGTTATGACTTAATTTTTTACCTACCAACTTAAGTAATTAATTAATTATTTATAAATTTGTTAATGGAATCAATAAATAACTTTTAAGACGTAATTGTGCGTAAAGCAATAAATTATATTTCGAAAAATCGGTGCGTGGTATAAAATTATTACCTGACCACATAAAAATGTAAAGGTTGTTGGGGTTAAGTGTGTTTCGTTTTATATAAATAAATTTGCATAATTAACAATAGAATGGGACAATGGAATTTTTTTTAAAATTAATTTTATGTGATTTTTATCAATATGAATGCAACGTTTCATTTACGATCTTTATTTATTTATATTAATAAAAAAAAATATATTTTAAACTGAATTTCGTGCAGTTTGTACACTGTCTAATAGGGGCGGATCAGTTTCTCAGACCAACCAATTAGAATCGTGAAATATTTCAAATTATATGATTACCACCAAGGTTGGTAGACCTACATATTTGTATTTACTGTAAATACAAATGTAGGTCTACCAACCTTGGATTACCACTAAAAAAATATATGTAATTGGTTGGTTGGAGAATACAAGTCTTGATTAGTTGGAGAAAATGATATAACCGAATTAGTAATGAGTAATATCGTATAAAGAACTGGGTCATCCGTAATTAGAAAGGATGCCAACAGAGTTCGGGTCAAAAATCCGACAGTTAAAATCCTGACAGTCAATATCCCGACAGGTCATAATCAGGGTTGGTAGACCTGATTTTTGTATTTTCTAATACAAAAATCAGGTCTACCAACTTTGGCTCATAATCCCGACATGTCAGTCTCACAAAAATCATCTAAATTTTGACATAACTTGCTCAAATTTGATTAAAATATTCGTAATTTTAAGTAATATGTATCATCTAAATTTTAACAAAAATCGCTTAAATTTGACCAAAATTATCAAAATCTTACCAAATTCGACGCCATTTTCTTGATAATCATCGAAGTATTGACGAAAATCGCTCAAATGTTGCATCCCCCAGAATCCTCAAGATACTTTGACTAATCAGTGCGAGATATTCAGCTATAATGTACTCGTATTTGGTATACCTATTTCAGAATCGGACATTTAGAAGGTATTTGGTATTAAAACTCTCGCTTACCAGACACACGGGCGAGTCTTCTAGTTCCGTCGATCTTTTGAATGCGGACGCTGTTTGCAGTCACCCATTCTGGGTGCGTTGTTAGTTTTTGGTCCACCCCGGGTATTTGATTTTCCCGGTACCACCCACATCTGGGAAGCATGCCCCTATCCGCCACCTGGGGAGGCGCCCTATGGGGGATCTAACAACCCTACAAGGGTATTTAATTTATTTAGAATTTATACTAAAACACCAATCTTCTAACAGGAAGCTAACCTAATAAATAATATTTGTTTAATAACAATTGCAACCTGTGGAGCGCTCTTTCATTAAAATAAAACTCTTGTCATATCTACATTTGTTAATGGGTCAAGATTGTGATTCCCAATCTATACTCTGCAAAGCTCGAAGGGTTCCGCTTGCACTTCTCAGGTCCATTTCAAGGGCTCCGCAGTCGCGTTAATAATTGATTCTCAACGAAAATTGATCAAATTAAATATATGTCTTTGTGTGGTTTGCGTGTTAACCATGTTTATTACTAAACTACTGCCAATTGGTGAGATTTTCGCAAAAATTTGGTAATTTTAAGCAATTTTTAATAAAATTGCAATGATTTTGGTTAAATTTAGGCAATTTTTTTTTAAATTTAAATTATTTCATTCAAATTCAAACGTTTTACGTTAAAATTGGTACAAAGTTTGTTAAATATGGTCAATTTTGCTGAAAACTTTTGGTTTAAATTGCTTTTGTCATAAAATTGAAAAGATTTACTTTAAAATTTTATGATTTTGCTGAAATTACAGCAATTTTCTTAAAAATTTAAATAATTTTGTTTATTTTAGCTCCATTTACGTTAAAAAAATAGGAATTTCGTCAAATTAGGCCAAATTTAAATGATTTTGATTTAAATTGAACTAAATTTGGGAGGTTTTCTTCAATATATATTTTTAGTTGTAAAATTTTGGTCCAATCTAGAGCGATTTTCATTGAAATTAATATGGATTTGCACAGATTTGTAGGATTCTGAATTTTGGTCAACATTTTTGTTCAAATTATGCTTA
This sequence comes from Gymnusa sp. GC000175, assembly GCA_030264735.1. Lineage (NCBI taxonomy): Eukaryota > Metazoa > Arthropoda > Insecta > Coleoptera > Staphylinidae > Gymnusa > Gymnusa sp. GC000175. The sequence continues at coordinate 12,437 of JARJDX010112138.1, read as the reverse complement.
CTAAGCATAATTTGAACAAAAAAAAGCAATGCTTGGGAATATCTTGTCCACCTCTTGATGTCATTATTAAAAACGATTAAAAAACTCATTCGTTTGGTGTACGCTTAAATAAATTCAATTCCATAATTCATTAATTTATATAAAAAACAAAACAAATGAACAAAATTAATCATTTTGGGTGACCCTGTATGCGTTTCGACGTGGTGATTAATGCGTAAAAAAATATTACAAATTACAAGGTTGAAAAAACAAGTTTGATATAAAAAAAACATAAGTGTTTTAACTTCATAACAAATAATAACACTAATTAAACAAATTAAAAACAATTATTTTGCAGGAAATAATGGATATTGAAACAGGAGAAAGATTATGCGACATGGAAACGGGAGAAACACCCGCAAAGCCTCATTTAAACCAAGAAACAGGTGAATCGGAATTAAATTGTTTCCAACCTAAAAACTACACGAAAAAAACCTTCAAAATCCCGAAAAATTGCATCAAAACGCATGAAATCAAACCAAACATAACCACAACAACACAAATGAACGTTACTACACATGGGAATAAAATGAGCCCAATTATACTCTTCTTATTACCAACAGTGTATTTTGCACCTGTAGTGGCTATAATTTTGGGGACAACCGAAATATTACTACATATTTGGGCCCATAAAAAAAATAAATCGATGAAAAATAAAAACGTCTACTACCAAAGCCCTTTACATGTTATTTTGAGCGAATTTTGTGCCAGTTGCATCGATGAAAGTATGAAGAATAAAATCACCAAGATGCAAGATAAACGAAACAATAAATTCACCAAATACAGCACGGAATATTTCAGAAGAATTGTTACATAACGTTTGTTTCTTATTATTTTAATATGATCTCCGATTTAATTCATAATTGCTCCGTATTAATTGTACTTAAATCGTGAAGTGATTGTATTAAAAAAGTATGTATTTTTATTATTATATTTTATTTTGAAAGTATGTATTTTGGTAGGAAAAGTTGATTACGATTTAATTCAAATTTGCTATTAAAAAATGTGCTGTCTCCCTATATTTTAATGAAAAGCTCTGTTTGTTAAAGAAAAAACAAATTATAAAAAATTATATTTCATGTTATTAATTTAAAATATTTTATTTCAGACCCTTCATTTGAAATTTTAATATTTTTTGTAAATTCAGCAAACAACCTACAATCTCAAAAACGGCTTAGGTTGGCCACACTGTATATATATTGACAGCTCAAGGTTGGTAGACCCTAAATTTGTATTTAAATTCTAACCACAATTTTAACAAAAATGATCTAAACTTTGATAAAAATCGACCAAATTTTGACCCATCTTATTTAAATTTTAACAAACACCATTAAAATTTGATAAAAATCAACCAAATTTAAGCAAAGTTAATTACATTTAAACAAACACCATTTAAATTTATCTGAAATTTAACAAAAATCAACTAAATTCAACCAAAATTAATAAAATTTTAACAAATCACATAAATTTGTCTAAAATTTAATAAAAGTCAACTAAATTTGACCTAAATTATTTTTAAAAAGTAAAAAATAGTATCAAAATCAATTTTTCAAAAAATAAACACAATAAGTTTTGCAAAATATTGTACAAAAATCTAATTTCGGTCTATGCCTCTTTACTTCTTGGTAGCGAACGTGTTTGGCGCTAAACTTCCGTATCAATTTCCTCGACGTATGTATGCTCCTATGCACACCATTGGAACAAAACATACGACAGCGGCGCGTAGTTTTGGTCGACTGGAAGAATATTTACCCTGCGAAAACGTATGACAAAGTACGTCGAAACGACACATCATTGTGTGATATTAATCGCAACTAGGGAAGAAAACTTAGGTAATAGTATGGAAAGCAACGCTGGTGAAAGTCGAATTGACTGTCACCTGGGCAAATTACCGCTATGTGTGAACGTAGCTAAATTTGCCGGTTCGATTGAGGAAAACCTAAAGACTACAGGCGATGACCACTGTTATTGAAAAAATCAATTTATTAATGAACATATAAATAAAATAAAAATCACAATTTATCGCATTTTTAAAATTTCCTGAGTAGCAATACGACAAATCGCATTAAAATCACTATTAATATGAAGTCTCCAAAACTTGCACCTACCCCATATAACAGCCGGATAATTTGGACTAGGAATCCCATAAAAAATCCTAGCAATAGCCCTTCCTGTAAACGAATTATCCCTATACATACTTACAATAGCTCTCACATCATTAGCAATTAAACCCTCATCAATTTTTTTTGCTTTCAAATCAATCATTGACAGAGGTTTTGGGCTATCGAAATATTCACGAATGCACGCTTTTAGTTTCAATTCCTTTTCTGAAACTTCATCTGAAATACACGCCCTGAACGATTGCGCGGCCACCGATGTTACTGTGTGATGCAAAGCGTGCAACTGCAACAAAGCAGTGCGTTCTTGGTCTTTAACGCGATTGTGCAGCGAATCTAAAGCTTCGTCCAATTGGGAATCTGATAAATTTCCTGGTGCTAATAATCTGAAGCCCAAAGTTATAAATTGAACGCTTAATAGGGATCGTTTCGGTTGATTATTTTCTGAAAATCGATTACATAAATAAATAAATAACAAATCTGTGCTCTTAGGCAAAAGCGGTAGTCATGTAAGTACGCATGATCAGCACCATGGGGTGAAGTCTGTTATAAAGTTTCGTCGTTTTTAAGAAATACTTGATTTTCTAAGAAACGCGATAGTCCGTTCGTGCGCATATATCCGCGCGATCGATGGCATGGGATGAATTTTGTTAGCCCCACCACTGAGTAGAGAACTCCAGCCGAGCTGAGCCAAGAATTGTCGAAGTGAATCGCGCGTAATTGGGCCACTAATACAACCCGATGCATTAACAATCTTTTGTTTCCTCAAATGAAAAAGACCTATGACCCCTAGAAGATCATAAGCAAAACATCTTTGAAAATTTTATTACAATTAGAAAAGCTGTGTTTACGTTTATCGGCCGCAAACAAAAATGAGAATTCTGGGGTGCTTTAATTAAATTTCAATACATGAAAAATTACATCAACTTTTGCCAAAGAGTCACAGAAATAAAAAATTAATGAAATTATTTTTACCTGTTACCCATTCCAAATTTTTTAATTTATGCTTGCAAATCCCGCTATCCCAACCCATCGAAGCGGCGACTTCTACCACAGGAAATTCGAACATGTTTTCATCCCGCTCTTTATTTCCGAACATAACCAAGGCCATTGCCAAAGGAGGACAATCCTTTGCAGCTTGACGAATATGATTTCCGGAACCGTATGCAATTATCTTGCAGGTTACGTAAGCCGGGCTGAGAACTTCGATGTAACGCTCTTCATGTAATTCTAGGTAACATAGCAACGTTGCGATGTTCTCTTCGGGGATATCGAGGCTCAATACAGTTTCTTCTATGGAAAATGCTACTTCGTGTTTGGGACAGGTTACTTTGCACGAGCAGGGGATGAATATTTTTTTGAGTAGTTTGCGTATCACGTGACGGTCAATCGAGTCGGAAAATACGTGGCGCTGCAGTTCGTTTTCATCCCGACCCTAAAATAATGTTAATGTATACTTATAAAATACTATAATATTTTAAAGGTTTTCCCAACTTGGTCGACCTTTTGGGTCATATACTACACATGGGACCCGCTTTGCTTTCGTTTTACGCGTTTGCTTAGATTCCTTGTAAGTTTTTCTAACATGCGTCGATTAGTTTTACCTTTTTTCTAATTTGCATCGCCTGAATTGTTCAATATTCATTTGCAACACGAAACGCGCGTAAATAAATGCACGTGCATTGCAATAACGTACAAAACTGGTAGCGTTAGTCGACAATTTTACATATACATATTCAAAGTGCTTTGAATGTTAACAATATAAAATGAATCCGGCCAAGAGTGCTCACTACTGAATGATCAATCGCAACAATCATATGCCTCTATATGGAGGTGCTCACGTGCGGATTGCATAATTCGGTTCTAATTTATTATATTTAAAGCTAATTGCCATTTTTTCAAAATATATTATAGTATGTTTATTATATATTAAAATTTATATATTAAGTATGTTTCACCACTCTATAAGATTTATAAAGCTCTATAGCGTGTCAAGTTTTAAATTCTCGACAAATGACAAGCTTAGATTTTTGATATACAAAATGGCCACTACAATGCTGCCAAGTTTATGTCGCAATTTTTCCAATGACTTTATTAAGAGACTAGCGGGACTGAACATCCATTATTTGGCTTTAATCATACATAGTGCAAACTCATACTTTCACTTTACGTTATTTGGAACGTATTTACGATGCAAAGCGAGGTCTAGTCGTATAATGAGTTGAGTAGCAAGCTAATCTGTTAGTTTTTACAAAAAAAAAAACTTTAAAGATACCTGCGAGTCTAAAAACAAGTGACAATGCGCCGGAATACCATCTCTTCCCGCTCTTCCAACTTCTTGGACATAACTTTCAAAATTTTTCGGTAAATTATAATGTATCACAGCTCTAATATCAGATTTATTAATACCCATACCTTAAATAATAAAAAAAATTGTTTAATAAATAACCAAGTTCGGAGTAAGCAACAAAATAACGTAAAGAAGTAAAAAAAAAGAAAATCGAATCAAGAATAAAGCAGAGAAAGAAATAGGAAACGAACATAGGAAGAGAGGAATAAAGGTGCAGAGAAGAGGAGTAAGAAACTACTAGTTACTTGTACAAGTTACTAGGTCTAGTAGCTTTACCAATGTGAACCCGGTTTATTGTAACGTGTTATAATAAGTTTTTTATTTACCAAAAGCAACAGTAGCAACTACAATGCGAAGTTCTCCGCTCATAAAATTCTTCTGAATAGTCCTCCTACGACTAGCACTAAGTCCCGCGTGATACGGCTCCGCCTGAACATTCAACTTCTTCCGTTTTTTGCTATTAACTTCCGTTGGACGTTCGGATTTTAAACTGGTTCGTAAATACGATGCAATCCGCTCACATTCCTGACGACGGGTGCAATAAACTATGATGCTCCGTAGATTTTCAAAACGTTCGGATAGTAATAAACCCAATAACGCGTGATCGCGATTGCCATCCTTGGACACAGTCAAGTGTAAATTATCGGGAAGAGGGATGTCGCTTATTATGCCATTAATACCGTCAGGGATTTGTAAATGGTTCACAATGCTGTCGCACGTCGCTCTGGTGGCGGTTGCGGTTAAACCAAGTATCGTGTGCACACCCAAACGTTCTTGGAGAATTCTGCAAATCATTAAGTAGGATGGACGGAAGTTGTGCGACCATTGAGACACGCAATGTGCTTCATCAATGCAGGCGAAGGCTATGGGTGGAAGTTTTCGTAATAATGAGCCAAAACCTAATGGAAATGGAAGAAAATGTTGGAAATTAATTTTTGTATTAGTAGTAAACTCGGGTCTCCACATATCCCGTATATATTTCAATAGTAATAATAATAAAAAAGGACATACATATCTCTGGGGTTCGGTATACATTTTTATGATGTAAGGGTTTAAAAAAACGTAACTTATCAAGTTTTATGTCGTATATAATCGTCATGAGCATTGTAGTTAATCTCCACAAAGAAATCCGCATGGTGCAAATCAAAATGAACTGTGAAATGCAAATGCGTCGTATAATCGATGTAATACGCATTACGGTATATACAAGACATTTGTAATATCCGAAATAAATAATTTTTAAAACATATTTATTTACCTGTCTGTTTTTCTCCAGCAACGACAGCTTCCGGAGAAACTAAGAGAACATCCAGACTTCCCGCACCAATAGCTTCCAAAATTTTCTCCCGCTGCGTTTTAGTTTTGTTAGTGTGCAAACACGCAGCCTTCAAAAATGAAGGAATTCCTGTAACCTGGTCCTCCATAAGCGAAACAAGTGGTGATATAATTAAAGCAATGCAAGGTTCTCGTTTCGCGTATAAATACGCCGGCAATTGATAACATAAACTTTTTCCTGAGCCGGTACTCAACGTGACTAGTGTAGATTGTCCTGATAATATACGCATTACGGCACTTTCTTGTCCGGGCCTAAACGAAGTGTGACCAAACAATCTTAGAGCTTCGAAGACTTCTTCAGGAGTTTCTAAATTAAGGGCAAAAATTTACAATTAAATAAAATTTATGCGAAACTTGAATTTTTAAGCAGCACAATAAATATTATTGTGCAATAATATATTTTACATATCCCGGGGGTTCAGCATGCGGTTGTACGTTTTAAAATTTTTATATTACAGATATCAAACTCCTAGAAGTTGGCAGGCTGTTAAAAATATATATGTCAAAAATTTAAAACGTTTGTATATCCCTAGGTACGTGCAATATACTGCACTATAATAATACGTTACATACCCCGGGGGTTCAGCATGTTTGTGCGTTTCAAAATTTTTAGTTCACAGATAATAAACTCTTAGAAGCTGGCAGGCTGTTAAAAAATATATGTAAAATTTGAAACGTGTGTACATATCCCCTAGCCCTAGACGTATGCATTTCACACGTAAAGCGCAATAAACCCACAGACGGTAAAATATATTCCACATTGCAAATTAAATATCAAATTCACACACGGAGTGCACAACCTTGATCCCTAGGTCATTATTGTAGTACAGATTCTGGGACTGCTCATCCCCAGAAGATTCCTCCATGGACTGTTCATCACGATCTCATAGATTAATAGTCTACTGGACGTTTCGTCCAGGATGAACAGTCCGCCTACGCATGTTATATAAAGTATTGCACAATAATATTGTGACGTGCTGCTTTACGTAATACGCGTTAAATAAAAATTACACACCTATAATGCTTCCATCTTCATTGAGCTTGTAATATGGTTTTATACTTCGTTTTTCATCAGTATATTGTTGCACCTCGATATTGCGAACATATTCCTCCAATTTTAAAGCTTCCGCCAGTAAAAATTCATCATCATCATCTTCGCCAGCGAAAGGATCTTCCATTTCTTCACCTGACGACGAATCATCACCTTTATTAACTTCTTCCGAATCTACTTCCATTGCATTTTCTGCTTTCTCTGCAACTTTTTTTGGTTTTCTAATCATCAAATTGCTATCATGAGCCATTTGTGAAGCTTCTTCCAAAGTTGGAAACGGACAATATTCTTCGTCTACTGCCGCTAGAGGTAGTAATGTGTCTCCTTTGTTTTTTGGACATTTTTGGGCAAAATGGCCTACTCCTCCACAATTAAAACATGTTAATTGTCCTGAAATTGATTAGAATGCGATATAGGTCCTAATGTCTTTGACACCCAAAATTTAAATTTTATGCAAAATTTAGACGAATATTTTAAAAACCATGAAAGATTTTTAAAAACGGATTGCAGAATCTGATTAAGAGTTGAGTTTTGCGTAAAATAAGGAAAAAAATTTGGATTTTTCACCGCAAGTTTTGGATATAGGCCCTAATTTCTTTGACAGCCAAAAATTAAATTTTAGATTTTCTGCAAAATTTAGACGAATATCTTAAAAACTATTAAATATTTTTAAAAACGGATTGCAGAATCTGATTTAGAATTAAGTTTTGCGTAAAATAAGGTAAAAAATTTACATTTTTCACCGCACGTTTTAGATATAGGCCCGAATGTCTTTGACAGCCAAAAATTAAATTTTAGATTTTCTGCAAAATTTAGACGAATATCTTAAAAACTATTAAAGATTTTTAAAAACGGATTGCAGAATCTGATTTAGAGTTGAGTTTTGCGTAAAATAAGGTAAAAAATTTAGATTTTTCACCGCACGTTTTAGATATAGGACCGAATGTCTTTGACAGCCAAAAATTAAATTTTAGATTTTCTGCAAAATTTAGACGAATATCTTAAAAACCATTAAAGATTTTTAAAAACGGATTGCAGAATCTGATTTAGAGTTAAGTTTTGCGTAAAATAAGGTAAAAATTTTAGATTTTTCACCGCACGTTTTAGATATAGGCCCTAATGTCTTTGAGACCCAAAAATTAAATTTTAGATTTTATGCAAAATTTAGACGAATATTTTAAAAACCATTCAAAGTTTTTAAAAACGGATTACAGGATCTGATTTGGAGTTAAGTTTTGCGTAAAATAAGGTAAAAAAAATTGGATTTTTTATCGTACGTTTAACGGTTGAGTAGAAAACACTTAACAACGAAATTCACTTTAAAACGATTAAAAATATAACATCAATAGCAAATTATAGCTATAATATAACTCACCTCCATCGCATCCTCCCATATCCATTTCCGGTCCTGCCAAAGCGTTATTTTTCTTATGTTGCTTCCACATTTTCTTTTTATACTTGCTGAAATTCATCGTCTTCTTCCCGCGCGCGTAAATTTTTTTCTTCAAGTTAATCTGCACGAAATTTTCGTTCAAATTTCCGCTCGCAATTTTTTGTTCCAGTTTTTCGTACTGCTGTTGTTTCTTATCCTTGACAAAATTTTCTTCTTTGGCGACGACTTTTTCAATTTGTTTCGCGCTTTTTTTGACGATGTTTTTTATGTTATCTCTCGGGACGGTTATGATTCGCTGTTTTATTGAATATTCCAATTCGTATGTTGCGTTTTCTTCAGTTTCGTCTTCTTCTTTGGGGTTGTTTGGTGTTTCCTTCTTTGCTTTTGATTTTCGCGATGATTTCTCATTTTCATCGGGTTTTGCTTTTGTTTTTCTCCTTGATTTTTTTTCAATTTGAGGTTCTTCCTCGATTTCATCGTAATCAAAATTGAATTTCGAGTTTTGATTATCTTCACCTGGCACAAATTCTGGATCATTTTCTTCATTATTTTCATAAGGATCATTATCCTCCAAGTCTTCTTGTAAATCCACAAGCGCTTTATGAACTCGCGCGGATTTTCTCGGAACTACTTTTTCAACATGGTTTTCAACTGTTTCTACCTTATTAGTAACTTTCTTCTTCTTTCTCTTATCAGGAGCCCTTCTAACTTTCTTTGGAACGTGTTTAACCTTTAAATTACCATTTTCAACCAAATTTGCGTCTTCAACAAACATTTTTTCATTAATTGCAGTTTTTATCAACATTTTTTCCTGACTTGCGTCTTTAACCAAAGTTTCCGCACAAATTCCATCTTTAACTAAAGTTTTTTCAAGCGTAGCATCTTTAACTAACGGTTTTACTTGAATTACACTTTTTACTAAACCTTTTTCTTCAATTGCCGAAACGTTGACGTTATTTGAACTCGTACTTAATACATTTGAACTATTAGGAATATTTGAACTACCAAGTACGTTTGAAGTATTGAGAACATTCGAAAAACTAATATTTCCACCAACGCTTTTCATTTCGCACAAAATGCTTTGATTAACTTCAAGTTTCCTCCTCTTATTAAAATGCAATTTGGCATCTTCTTCATCAGAATCAATGATTATATCGTCACTATCATATTCATCATTGTTTTGTGAATTAATTTGACTACTTAAACTAAAATTGCTGTCATTTATATTCTTATTGACTAATTTAGTACCGGTAGTACCCGCAACACGCTCCAACCAGCCTGCATTTAATTTCCTATCACATTTGTAAGTATTATCGAGCATACTTTGTATAACATTGAGCGATTTTGTTTGGATATCGTTCACCGCTGAAGCGATGCTTATTCGATCGCTGTTTAAAACATTAAGGGTTGCGTTTGAATCCTCAAAGGAGTTGCTTAAATTAGAGAGAGAGGCGGTGTGTAAATTATCGTAAGATGTGGTGCGTAAGTTATCTTGAGTTGTTGTGCTTAAATTATCGAGAGTAAAATTGCTTGAAACTGACATTGCAGGTTGTGATAAAGATGTTTTTGAGGAATTTAAGTTATTGTCACTTTTGCGGTGATGGAAAGAGAGCGATTTTCTAGGATTACGTTTGGAAAACGTTGAGTTTTTAAAAAGTTTTTGGGAAAAACTCGAGTTAACGTCGAATTTATTACTTTCTTCTTTTTCTTTTTTTGCAGAAATATAAGAATTGTTTAAGTGCTCTCCCCAACTTTTAGAATTAATGGCTTTTGATACTTTGGAAGCTTCTGAGGCTTTCGAATTATCTCCTAAAGATTTAAAATTAGCTTCCGACGCATTGGGAGCATTAAAAAGAGCACCAGAGATATTAGAATTAGCTTCCGATGTTTTCGAATCAATTTCCGATGCATTAAGATTAACTTCCGATGCATTATAATAAGTTTTCGTGGCTTTCGAATGATTCGCTTCTGTTACCGCAGAATTATTAGCGTCTAACTCTTTGATATTATTAAATTTTGAATCCCTTTCTGATGTTAAAACATTTAACGATTCTAATTGCTGTGAATTAGTCTCATCTTTAGAATTATTTAAGCTGCTTTGAGCGCTAGATAAATTACTTAAAGTAAAATCGTCGTTTTTTGTTGAAGCAATTGTTGAATCATTTGTGGTTTCGCCATCCGAATTGAAACCATCAATGTCTTGAAAACTTTGCTCTAAAGCGGCGCTTTTTAGATGGAAATAAGTTTTGTAAGCCAAACGGATTTCTCTATCAGCTTCACGTATGTCCAACTGAAATATTAATTAATTACGGAATTTGTACAGGTTTTACACTTTAAATTCACCCTCTTACAAATCACACACAAGCGTTTGAAAATCAAATTTCGAATTAGATTTTTAGCCTCGACAAATTATTTAAATTGCAATTATTACATTTGATACACTCCAGAATTTGTAAAAATGTTGAATTTGATTTGCAAGAGTTTTAATTTAAATGGCAAATTCTTTAAGAAAACAAAAGCAGATAATTAGAATGTGATTTTGGAGTAAATAAAGCAACGCAAGCTAGGAATCTACTAGAAAAATTTGTAACAACCCAGACTGAGGGCTCAGAAGTAAGGCATGTTGTACAAACACCCACATAATAATAATATAATAATAAACATTATTAATAAAGCAATAATTTACTAAATTATAACTTACTTTAGACGGTAATCTTCCATACTTTTTCCGGAATTGATGTTCCCAATATTTTACTTTAAATTTGCATTTATCATACGTACTCTTTATTTCTGGTTCTAATAGTAATTCCATGTTAACGTTTTTAATTCATATTCAGTAGTAAAAATAGCTATTTTGCTTATTATCGTAAAATTATATTAAAACTAAAATTGTACAGAAAAAAACAGATGAGTTTGACAACTGGACTGTTGACTCCCGCGGTTTTAAAATTTTAATTTTTACCAACATTGAAAAACGAGCATGAATTATTCTACTACCAACATTGAAAACACAAAATTAAAATTAATTTTGAATTGAATATTAATGATTTATTTATTATAATTACACACAAAATGTTGTTAAATTAAATAAAAATTTTAATTTTGAATACGGGTTGTATGTTATTAGCTCAAAAATTAGATAAAAGTGCATTTGTTGTTTAATTAATTATGGGACATCCTGTGTATAGTTAATTTGCAGAGCAGCCAACTCTATATTATTAAAGTTACTAAAAAAAATTAAATTGTTTTCAAAGCAGAGAATTAAAATATTTTAAGTTATTTGTTTGATAAATAGTAAATGAACAGCCGATGAGTAGTCCTTTTAGTTTCTCCTTCTGTATCTTTAGTACACTAGTCTGGTGCTAGTGGTTCTGGAGGAGCACTTTCATAGTTTTTAACAATAACCTAACTTTTTATGTATTCCTAGCCTAGTTCACGAGTTGATTTCGTGCATGTAAAAAAGATTCATTGCCTCAACAGCATCTTGCTGTTTTTTTTAATTTTAATTTCATCAGATTATTGATCTGATAACTATTAATTATGTTTAAAAATATAAAATGTAAGAAATGTAGAAATAACATTTTAAATGAGTCCAATTTTTCAACATTATTCATAAATGCTCATAATAATTTAATCAGTGAGAAGCAAATTACGAGCGAAACATGCGCTTCAATTTTAGAAGAAACATTAATATTTTTAAACGAAGATAATCTACCTGAATGGATCAAAAATGATGTTGTAAAAGCTGAGTGGTCCAAGGGGAAATTAAATTGTCCAAACTGCAAGTCAAGAATTGGAGCTTTTGATTTTATATCTGGAATGAAATGTGATTGTAATAATTATGTATTACCCTCCGTACATATGATTAAAAGTAAAATTGATGTAATTAAATAAATAAATAAATAAAAATAAATAATTCCTAACATTAAGAATGGAAAATTATTATTTACTCCAAATGATGGATGAAATAATTTCTGTTTGATGATAAATCTCAGATATTGGAAGGAACTCTGAAAAATTGTGGTATAAACTTTGTTTTAAAATTTAAAGGAGCTTGTTAAATTTCCCGCGTTTTATCCACCAATCAGATCACTTACTTTCAGTAAATACGCAATCTGATTGGTAGGCCAAACGCGGGAAATTTAATTTGTT
>JARJDX010112109.1:0-18523 GCA_030264735.1 Gymnusa sp. GC000175 | reverse complement strand
TTTGAAATTCCTTTCGTTTTAATCTAAAACAGTTTATTTACAAAATTTTGTTTAAGTTTCACAAAATAAAATTTTGAATTATCCTCAATGAATGACGCACCAAACGTAGACAAAATCATATCCAAGCTCCTCGCGGTGAGATCAAAGTCAAACAAGCAAGTAAATTTATCGGAAGAAGAGCTCATTTACCTTTGTAAAGAGTCTCAAGCCATATTCGAGAAGCAGCCCACTCTCCTTGAAATCAAGGCCCCTGTAAAGATTTGCGGCGATATCCATGGCCAATACAGCGATCTTCTTGAGCTTTTCAACCACGGAGCCTATCCTCCTCTCGCCAACTATCTTTTCCTTGGGGATTATGTCGACCGGGGAAAGCAGAGTCTCGAGTGCATTGGGCTCCTCTTAGCATATAAAATCAAATATCCCAACAATTTCTTCCTCCTTCGAGGCAACCATGAGTCTGCTGCAATTAACAGAATCTACGGCTTTTATGATGAATGTAAAAGAAGATATTCAATAAATCTTTGGAAAATATTCACAGAGTGTTTTGACTGGCTACCAATCTCAGCATTGGTTGATGGCCGCATTCTTTGTATGCACGGGGGAATATCTCCTGATTTAAGAGATCTTGATCAGATTCGCCAGATTAAAAGACCCACAGACATTCCAGACTCTGGGCTGCTTTGTGATCTTTTGTGGAGTGATCCAGAGAAGGGCATCAAGGGATGGGGTGAAAACGATCGAGGTGTCTCAGTCACATTCGGAGCCGATGTTTTGCTGAGATTCTTGGAAAGAACTAACATTGATCTTGTTGCACGTGCGCACCAGGTTGTTGAGGATGGCTATGAGTTTTTCGGCGATCGCGGTCTAGTCACTATTTTCAGTGCACCAAATTATTGTGGAGAATTTGATAACTGCGGAGCTATAATGAATGTTGATGAAATTTTGTGTTGTAGTTTTCAAGTATTAAAACCCACTGATTCAGCAGATAAAAAACTTTTAAAAGTATCTGCGAGTCAGAGTAAAAAATAAATATTTAAATTTTTTATTTTAACTAATCCATTATGGATTTGTGTTTGTTCAAAAGGGCGATATCATTAATTTTTTGGATATCTTCAAATTTTCAATTGAAACTCTTTTCTTTTATAATAAATAGCAAATATCCTTGAATTGCAGTTGAAACTCTCTTTTTGCAATAATTTTATAATTTATAGATTATTTAATTAAGGTTTAATATGATAGTTAACTATCATTCTTGAATAACCACAGGTTTAACCTCTGTCGAGGCATCTGTAATATTACTTTCAAGCTCGTGAACTTCATTCTGAGCATCTTACTCTTCGAAACCTCTTCTTCAGTCGAAGGAAATGCTCTCAAAAGTCTTTTTCAGAATTAGTGATCGGATGTAATAATTTTATATTAAATACAAATATCTTTGAATTGCCACATGAATCTCTCTTCTTTCTACAATTTTTACCAAATTGAATTTCCGCAAATCATCAATGGAAACTCTCTTCTTTCTATAATTTTTAGCAAAATGCCGGTTGAATCTAAATTCTTATATAATTTCTATAATAAATTCTAATATCTTTGAGCTGTAAGCTGAATCAAAAGGCTTCTAAAATTTTTAAAATATATAGCATCGTGTTTAGAATAGAAACATACAACCTATAAATAGAACTAAAGAAGAAAATATTATCTGACCGAAGCGTAATCTCGTTGAAGATAATGGCTTCTAAGAAGAGGAAAATTGGTGTTGCATTAAATCTTACAAATCACCCCAAAAGTATTAAAATATTATCCAAATAGTTAAAGAAGCTGCATATCCAGTCTTAATATTAAAGAAAATGTTTGAAAGTATTTATATTGACTGCCGGGGAAAGGGTGAATTTTGTAATTATCTCAAACAAAAAGCAGGATAAGGCAAGTGGATTTTGTCTAAAGAGTAATGAGACGCTGAGTAAATAAAAGATGAAAATTCCAATTGGATAAATAATTTAGAATAGAAAAAGTCAAATATATATACTCAAATGCTCTATAAGCTAAACCCAAGAAAGAACGTGATTAAAGTCTTTTTTCACAGAGTTTATGTAGTTTTTTATGAGCATAAATAAATTTATTTCCTCTAATTGAAGAATCATATTTACAGATCGAAGTTTCAGCGTTGAGGTATATAATTGACTATTTCAAAACTATGTTTTCTATTGGCCAATGCATCAATTTACATTCTTGGCATCTTATTAATGAAGATTATGGACATAATTTCTATAATAAATAGATGATGATTCATTTTCAATGCTTTTGATAGATTTAGAAAGATTATATCATAGTTTTTGCCATAAATATTCAATAAATGTTAGTGAACTTTTCAATGCTATTGATAGATATAGAAAGATTATATCATAAATATCTCTATAGCATTAAACAAAATGATATTGAATGTGCTGGCACTTTAATATTAAATAATTGCATCTTAGTTAAATCATTACCACAACACATATTTTAATTGTTTGTAATTTTCATCGAAAACCAAAAAATGATTTATCAATGAAAACAAAGCTTATGTGAAAATTTGATAAAACTTCAGAAGAAGTTCGATTCTTCTGCGTTGAATATTTGTGATTTCACGGATTCAAACAATATCAAACTGATGCATTGATAAAATTTAATATTTTCTTATTTATTTTTCTGTTCGTAAACTCTTAAGATTATATCATATTTAAGTGATATTTTCTTCAGGATAAAAATTATTTTTTTAATATTAAGTATTTTGCTTCAATCTACAAGCTTGTTTCTTAGCGTTTTGACCATCCGTTTTATAATGGAAAGATTTCAACTCAATTTTCTATCTGATGCAAAATGTTAATATTTTGGTCTCTTAACTTCGCTTTAGCGAATTGATAAAATATTTTGTCTCTGTTCAAAATTCATTAAACTATCGAGTTATTTTAATTTATGGAAATTGAATGCTCGATCTAAGCCGTTTTAGTTGGAATATTTTCGATTGCTACTCCGCGAGTCAACATCTTATAGCATTGTAGAATGACTAAAAATTTTATTTTGAATTTAAAAATTATTTATAAATATCCATATCCAAAATGGAGCAGAATCACAATTTAATTCTTAAAAATATGATTGATAATGAAGCAGATTCTGCGAAAGATAATCATACTACATCTACATCTATTGACACAAATGCTGTTTTTGAGGTTAATAGCTGGTCTAAAAAGGCATCTTCTCGGGACAAACCGACCAAAAAGAGAGGGAGGCCTTCCAAAAAACAGCAACTTGAAAGCAACGTAGAAAACTCAAATTCCATTATAACCAATAGCATTTTTCAAGAAGTAGTTCAGCTCAAATCTGAGGATCAAGATCTGAATAAATCACTAAAAAAAGAACCGCTTAATTTGTGGGGTGTTAATGCACAAAACAATGAAATCAGCATAAAAGAACCAAAGAGAATGAATAGGAAGAAAACTGATTGCTTGAAGCTGAGGATCAAGCTGAGCAGAGATTTTTACAGAAATCTTGTGAAAAATAAGCAATTTTCTATTCACCAGAATGATTTAATATCTGCAAATGATAGTTTTAGCAAAGATTTGTTCAATTCAACTCGAGAATCATCTTTTGAATATATCATGTCAGATTATGTTTTCCACAAAACCCCCTTTGAAACCTCTACTTTTAACTTGCAAAATGGGAAAATAGAAATTCTTGATTTTGTTGTTGATAAAACAAATCTTAAGTCTGAAATTCAAGAATCCAAAAAGGAAAGTTTCAATTCGTTGGTAGACGATTCTTCAAACATTTCTAAAGAGCCGGATCGAAAGAAAAAAGGTAGAAAGCCTGGAAGAAAGCTAAAAAGCAAAATCAAAGTCGCTGATAGCAGTTTCCAAAAATATAATAAAACGATTTCAAATAAAACAGATGCTGAAGATAAAAGAGTAATTTTAGAGGATCCCATAGAATCAGATATAATAAGTGGAGAGAGCACCCTAAAGCCGATCGATCTAATTCACGATGATAGTCTTTTTGTAAAGAAATCTCCGATACATGGAATGGGCTTATTCACAAGCATTGATATTCCCTATAATACAGCAATACTTAAGTATGAAGGCGAATTAATAAGAAAGTGTGTTTCTGATAAAAGAGAGAAGCTTTACTTGAAGAATGGAATATCAGGAATTTATATGTTCAAGCTTGATGAGGATTTGATTGTTGATGCTACGCTTTATGGGAACAAAGCCAGATATATAAATGCATCTTGCGCCTCAAATTGCTATTCTGTTGTTGATACTAAACGAGGATCAATATTCTACATGAGCAAACAAGATATACCTGCCGGAGAAGAATTAACGATAGATTACCACTTCTCTGAAATTATTCGCAGTGAAATATGTAATTGTGGGCATCCAAATTGTCGATCAGCAAGCATACACAATAAATAATATTTGTTAATAAAACTCAATACTTTGATTTCTTATTGTTTTTAATTTTTAAGCCGTTATTTTGAGATTTCATTTAAGGACAGGTTTCAATATGAAAGGGCAGATTTAGAAATGCTTTCTATTATTCTTGCTTTACTATCATAAACTTTCACGGCTTCAAATAATTAACTATCAAAGCTATACATTTAAACTTGATATCATCCCTGATTGATTAATAGATTCGAAACAGTTTTGAGATATGTTTCAAATATGTTAAATACTTTTAATATCACCTGATAAGATTTGTAGGCGGTCAAAACAATAAATAGATTTAGACATCCTTTCATGATAAGGTTAAACTCTTCATCAGCAATCATTATACTCTCATCTTTGAGCTTGACTGCTACAACTTTTATATGATATTTTTAACTATAGGCGCTAGTAAATCAAATATGTCGTTTTGAATATATCATTGAATATATATAGCTATTGAATTAAAATGAGATGACGAAAATTTAGACAAAATAAAGCGGCAGAAGGCAGCCAAGGAAAGATAATGGCTTAATATGGTAGCAAAGGTGGAATATATGAGGCCAAATAATCAGAAATCAATCCATAATTGAAGTTACAATAGCTCCCGACTTGAGAATCACGTTTCAACAAAAATTGGTATTACGAATAGGATTGCTATAAATCAAAACATTGAATTGCAAAGGATTTTTTAATCAAATATTCAACTTGAAACCTACTCAAATTAAATTCATCTTGATGATTTCAAATTATTATCAATTTGAATATCGATTTATTAATTATATCCCCCCGAAAGTATGTCTTTCGACTGCAGAAGAAATATTAGGGGGATAATGAATTGAAGATGCTATTGAGCCGGTAGGCGAGACAGTCAACGTCTAAGCAAGCGAAAAACCCTGAGCTGAAAAACAAAAGTGTTAAAAACCCAAGTCTAAAATATATTATTTTCTTTTTACTAAATCTGCAATTGATCTTGATTAACCCTTCGAAAGGTTCTCGATCGATTACAAAATTCAAGGACTTTCTTGTTGATTTTCAACCGAACGATTTATTTATCCTGATGTTGGAATAGTTAGAAATAATTTTAAGGAGAATAATCCTATAACTCCACTTGATCAAGGATCAGACATCGCTGTTCTTCTGGGCTGCTGCCAATTCATACCTTATAGACTTCGATTCTTGCTTAATCAGACTATTTCCATCATAGGATGTAGGGCCTTCCCATGAGCAACCACTCAGTGGAATCAACAACGGCTAGGGAAATGTTGTATATCTAACTCATGAGACTTGCTACCAGAATTTACTCTAGATCTACCCAATTCACTCTTATACCCACCCGATTGATTAAATATGAGGTGTAAGATGTTTTACAGCTAATGAAAGGATAATTGAAAGATATATTGGAAAGTGGTAGCCTGAATATAATTTAATATTAATCAATTTATTCAACGTCGCCATTTATTTATGAAGAGTTTCTACACAAGAAAGGATTATATAAGAATTTTGGTTAATTTTAAATTTAATCGATTTAAATATATTTTTGCTATATTTAAATGAGGCATTGATTCATCGCGACATTTATCCTTAATATTTAAACAAGCCTCTTTTCTTAATGAAGAGTCCTCAATGGCTTCAGTTCAATACGGTTATTAGACAAGCAATAGTCTCTCAATATTTTGTACAAAAATTTGTCCTCAATGCGAAAATATTTGATGAAGATTTCTAAAATCAATCAAAATTTGCCGGACAAGGCAGATTATGAATTATTCTATACTGCTGCTGTCCAGTATTTAGAGAAATCTACAAATCATCTATCATTATTGAAATATTTTCTAAAAGGACTTGCAAATGTTAAAAAGCCAAGGATTATCGGCCTTATTTACAATCTGATTGCTCATTTGAAATTAGAAAGTAATCCTGTTTGTAAGCCTACTCTGATATCTCATTCTAACAACAAAAAGGTTCTCAAAAACATGCTTTTATTTTTGGATGCTTTTAAAATCCATGATTTTGATGATTTGATCATAAAGAATCTTATTTTGGATCCGCAATTCATTTCAAAGGATCTGTTTGGGTATGTTTCCAACAACAAAAATCTTGCTGAAAAATTTATGTTTGAAGAAGATGCTAAGTTTTTAAGTAAGCAATTGGACTTTGTCACTCTGTCACATGTTGAATATAATCTCAATTACATAATGAATCATCTTGGTTCCAATTCAAAGCTGATAGCCTATAAGACATTTTCAGCTTTCAAGTCTATCATATCCAGTGGATTTGATATTGGCAAATTAGATCCTAAATTGATAAAAATTGAATCTGTAACTAATTTTCTTTCTTTTGGATATATAATATTTCCAGAAAGAGATATATGGATCAGATGCATTGTTGGCCAGGATTTTGAAAGACTTAAAAGCATTTTTGACAATTACTGTTTGAATATCAAAGTATCGCTAAATGATCTTAAAAATTTGCATATTTATTCTGACGAAGAGGATGCTATAGAATATCAAGAGCAAACTGATTTAACTGATTTTGATTTCCTTTTCTCTCAAAATTCAAAGAGAGACATTTGTGACTGCCCAGAAATATAAGCTATTGCTCGGGTGGAGAAGTTTTATAAGTTTTTCATATTCAACGTTTTTGCTTCACATATATTTAAGGGAAAGTAAATTTTAAAGAAGGTTAAATTTGTGAGAATCTCATAATTTCCCCTACTTGGCTAAAATGAACTTTGGGAAATTCTATTTTCCATTGAAGTAACTGTTTACATTCCCATAACAGTTAATTTGCAGTTTTGATAGACTCAAATCCTTTTTAACTTAAATTTTCCTCACTTTCTTCATGAAACTCGATGTAATTCCAATGTCAACTCTTATTAAATTATATTATTTACCTTTGTAGTCAGAGTAAATACATTTAATATTTCCAGAATTTAAGTTGCTAATTAAATTAAATATAGTAAATATTAGCCTTGGAGACGTATGGGAAGCAGTGAATATGTTGACCATTAAACAGCAAAGAGCCGCCTACAAAAAGTATGAATGAAGAAATTGAAAATTCACATCAACCCTAAAATAAATTCTTTTCATTTAGAGCTTTTAGAAAGGTATCGGAAGCAGTGAAGAGATTGAATATGGAACAGAAAGAGCCTCTAACAACAACTCAAGAATGAGCACATTGAAAATTAAGCAGCTCAAAAATTCTTTTCATTATCTTTTAATTATCATTCTGCATCATAAAAGCCAGATCTTATTTGATTTCCCAGATTTGCTTCTAGTTTTTTGCGATTTACCGTGAAACATTCACTTTCTTCAGATACAAATTATATAACCGACTGAAAAAACAACTTGAAGTTGAATATAGAACTAAGCTCGAAGTTTACCTCTAAATATTCGATTGAATAAAAATTTACCCATTAAAAGATATCTAAATAGGATAGTGGCACTTTATATAATATTCTCCAGTATAAACTTAAATTATACCTTCAAAATATTTTTTACAATTCATATTTTAATGGCTTGTTTCAATTTTCTTGCAACCCCCTCCCCAATCCACTCTTAAATTCTTCTTTAAATCTGCTTATAAAATATAAACATAATTGATCTCTTTAAATTCTAAACGCTAACTTGCATATTAAGAAATTAATCAAATGCTTATATTATTATTAAATTATCCGTTTGTGTGTCTGATAATTAAAATGCAAAACGAGAATTATCCTGCAGGTCGAGACATTAGATGGAATCGCAACAAGATTTCATTCTAAATACCCAAAGGAAAAACATAAGTGCAAAACGAGAATTATCCCGTAAGTTGTGACATGATATGGAATCGCAATAATATTCCATTCTAAATACTCGAAGGGGCTCGGTATTATTACTAAAATCGAATCCAGCATCTAATATATCGTTTAAAAGAAAACTCTTAAAAGCATATATTTTGAATACAGGAGAGAAGGCGAATACCCGAGAAAGGAAAGAAGCGAGATAAAGGATGTTGGAGAAGAATCTCCTAAGATGGGTGCTAATGTAGAAAAGGCTGTTAAATTATCATACTAATTTCATTGGATATGATCGAAGTGTATCCCCAGAATTTATTATGCTAATGAAGATTTGAGTTTTCTAAGTGGCTTGACGCATCATTTTTTCATTTTGAATATATCATTAATAAATTGATTTCTTTTCCTAATAATAGCAAATTAAAAGCTGGAAATAATTTAATTATGTATTGAGTATCTGCCTTTGCTGCTTATATAACATATTTGCAAGATTATCGACTTCTTTATGATTTTATTTCTCTTCTATACCTCCTTCGGGTCAAATAATTGACACTAAAGTTATCTTTAGAACTAATTTTTAATGTATTCTTGATTGTCAGATTTTCTTGTGTCATTTTGTTGCAATTCTATCACTTTATTTGCAATTGATATTTAATATAATATTTTCTGTTTCATTTGGTTCATACCACAAGAAATACTTGAAAGAGCTTGGAATCACTAGCAACATTGAAGCATACATCCAGTCTCGAGTCCTGAAGAAAACACTTGAGAGTGTCTCCTTTGATTATAGACGAGAACTAAGAGATTATGGTGGAGAAGAAAATGTTGTAACAGAGGCGGGAAAGAGATTAACCGCTGTGGAGACTTTCTAGCCCTGATTAAGCAAGATCAAACCGACAAAAAAATATCTAAACCCTTAATTAAATATATTTTAAATTCTGTTTCATTTGGATTCCCTCGTTTAAAATATAATCCGAATAAAATTTTATCCATGGGTTTAGTCATACTGAAGGAGGGTGTAGGTATTTTCAAAAGAGCTTTGATTAAAACTTTTCAAAATATGTTGTTTAGTGATAGACTGACAAAAATTGAAGCAATGAAAATACTTAATGTAAGCCCTGGATATAAATCAAGAGAGATTGAATCGAATTTCAATAAATTCTATAAAATCAATTCCGAGCAGAATAGCGGATCCCCATTTATTCAAGATAGAATCAAGGATGCCTATTATCTTTTGAAAAAATAGGCGGATTTTAGCTTTTAAAATCTTTTATTTAAGGTTCATATTAAAGGACTCTTTTTACAAAAGATCTAGTAGAAAAGCTGGTATAGATTAGAGTTGGGCAGTTTACACAGTTTTATATTCACTTCATTTTTTTGATAGCGTGTTTGCTCGAGCAACAATAAATCAATTCATCTTTCTGTTTTAGAAACACCGTTTTGCCTTCATTAAAAAGTTGTCTCTTATATCTAAGAAATTAATATCCCATGCAATTAGTATAATCCAGCCATTAATAAATACTCTTGATTAGAATAAAATTATTTACGCCAGTTTCGGATTATATAAAAATTACAAAAAATATTTATTAAATTTTTAAACAAAAAGCAATCTTTCCGCAATTCGTTTTGTTTAGGGTTTGATTCTTTTTATCAAAATTTTCCAAATCCCCATGGAGAAGAAATCCGAAAAATCAATTGCCGAACGCATCTCGGATCTAATCTCTGGAGAAATGTTCAATAGCCCCACAATAACTCCTGAGGGTTACGGTTCATTCATAGATCCTGTGGATTCTTTGGAATCTCTGTATTTCCAGGCCAAGAAACTCAAAAGTGAGGCGGATGCTGTCGATTCAAAAGAGTCTGTAAAAATGTACATGGATGCCCTGTTTCTATTCTTAAAGTCACAAAATCTTTTTAAGAATGACATACGGCTCTACGCCTCAAAACTTAGAAATATCTCAAAACTCATGGATCTCATCCTTGTCCAAACTAGAAAATTTGATCTTAAAAATTTAAAACCTATTCTTAAATGGGGATTGTTCAACATAAAGATGCACACTCTATTCAAAGAATCAGAGATATTCCTGAAGAACAAAGATACAGAATGCTTCAGCTATGTCATAACAGAAATCAGGAACATGAGTATACTTTTCGATTCTAAATCTAAAAGACACATGCTTCTGGTTGAAATTGATGATATGGAAGGTGAAATTAGAAAGATGCTGAATGAGCAAGTTCTCAAAAGCTAGTGAAGATCTTGATTGATATAGAATTGAAGAAATTATAGAATTTGAATATGCTTTTCAATATTTTTACTGATTTAATATTTAACACAACATTTTAGAATTCAAATCATTTATTAAAACTGATTGGAAAACTAGGATAAATATACAATTTAAGACTATATATAGAGGGTAATCTATCCAGGAAACAGTTGCCAATGAATTTGTTGAGATTAGAGTTGGCACTAGATTTAAAACCGATATAAAGGTACAAAAAATAGGCCCGACATATTTGTGAATGATCTAAAGAAGCATAAGAGCATTTTAATTGAAGTAGAAATTACAATTCAGGATGTACTTCAAAATGTAGAACAGAAATGACAAGAAAATATAATCTTAAAGCTAATGGGTTAGCACAAATATATAAGTGTAAGTCGAAGATTATTCCTCATATGATGACTTGGGACGGTGCGGTAACAGCATATCACAAAAAGCCTATTAAAGTACTTTGGGTGGCCAGGAACATCGAAGCTTGTATCCAATCGAAAGTATCGAAGAAAACACTCGGGCGTATATCTTTCGATTACCGAAGAGGTTTTGAGCAGAAAGGATTGAAGATGCTCTTGAGCCAAAGTTAAGGAAATTGAAGACGACTGCAATTAACCTGTAAATGAATTATTACCTTATTTTTATTCTAAAGGGCTAATGCTTAATGATACTTAACATAAATTTCGCAAAATATAGATATTTTCTTCAATTTTATAGTGTAAAAATGCTTTATTTGGAATGGTAAAGTCTAAATATTTAAATAGCTTTATTCAAGGCATCTTTTATAATCCTATTAAATGTAAATCCACATTTCAATTCTCGATGAAGAAGATAATAACAATTCTCGTGAAAATAATGAAAGCAGTGTTAAATGCTATGAAATAAATCCAATTTTATCTACTGATGAAAGCTTTGAAAGAATATCATTCGATTAAATAAAATTCAAATTGAAGAGAAAGGATGCAAGGAGCCTGAAGAGTCTAATCCACAGATTGCTCAAGGATAGTAAAATTAAAAACAATTTTTTATGGGTTGATACTGATTTTTCAATTTGTTCCTTCTTGAGTTACTTTGTAATTGGCTAATATTTGATAGTCCATGGCTAATCTCTTTTTGCTTCCGATACTTCTTCTCAAGGCCGTCCTCTTCAACATGATTCCGTCTTCGATTGAATATTATGCTTTCAAGAGTTTTATTCAGGATTTTGATTGGATATATGCTTCAAAATTGGCCAATATTCCTGATTCTCTAATATTTCTTTTGTGGTAAACTGCCACCATCCCATGCCATTAAGAAAAGTTTTGCCTTGTTTCTGCACACACATTACAGTCCGAGCTCATTGGATTCTCTAAAATTAAATATCCTGATAATTACTTTTTCTATCATTATTGATATCATCGATTTTTATTCATTCCTTCACCTGTCTTCTTTCATTATTTAAGCTCATTTGATTATTGATTTTTAAATGTTTTACAATATTTTTAAAACTTTTCTATAAATAATCCCTGAAATGAATAATATACAAAACCTGGAGAAGAAGATTTTAGAAGCTATTTCTACATATTCGGAGGAAAATTTCAAGATAAAAAATTCCAAGTTCAATGAGATAATCTTTAATATGTACATGAAAGAAGATCAAGAGGGATTAAAATCGTATATAGAGAGAGAAAACTTGGATAAACTAGACAAAATAATATTGCCGATGATAGAAACAATCAAAAAATTAAAGGAAGAAAAAGATAGAGCAAATCTCAGGAATATTCCACCAAATTTTTTACTAAATAGAAATGATGAGGTTACAGAAAATGAAAATAAAAAAAATTCTAAACATAGCCATGCGAGAATTCTCAAAGAAAAAAAAGAGGATTCTTATGATAACAAAAATACAGAATGCGATGATCTTGATGAATTAGATATTTTTAGAAGCTTACCAGAAGATCTTATCCCAGAAATTAAAGTAGAGCCCAAAATAGCTAATTTGCGATCTTTTATATACAAACTTGAGCATCAATCACTAAGTGATGTTGAGGAGAAGGTAGAAGACAAGATTGAAGAAATAGAAGAAGCACTAAGAAAACACTCTGTTGTTTTAGTACAAGGAGATACGGGATGCGGAAAAACAACAAAAATTCCAAGACTGCTGATGAATGTGTATAAAAATATAGTGTGCACCCAGCCCAGAAGAATAGCCGCAATAGGAGTAGCTAGAAAAGTCTCTGAAGATCTTGGATGCGAGTTGGGAACGGTTGTAGGGTATTCTGTAAGATTTGATGATAAAACATCCAAGCAAACCAGGTTAAAGTTTTCAACTGATGGAATATTATTAAAAGAACTTTCATCCAGATCCAATAATAGAATCAAATACGATCTTATTATTATAGACGAGGCACATGAGAGAACAATTAATATTGATTTTTTAATGGGATATTTAAAGAACAGAAACGATGTGAAGCTATTGATAATGAGTGCAACGATTGACAGCAAGAAATTTGTTTCCTACTTCAATTGCCCGAGTATAGAAATCAGGTATAAAAGATTTCCAATTGAATACTACTATTTGGCCTCAACGGTTACAAATTATTTCAAAAAAACCATTGAAACTGCGTTGAAAATAATTAAGAAGTATGAGACAGGAGATATTCTTGTATTTCTAACAGGTCAGGATGAGATAGAGCAGGCTTATTCTTATATAGAAGAATATCTATCAAGCAGATCGATAGATGTTAAGGTTTTAAGGCTATACTCAGCTATTTCAGCTGAGGAGCAAGATCTGATATTCAAGAACTATACTAGAAAGATAATTCTAAGTACTAATATAGCAGAGACATCTATAACCATTGAAAACATCAAATTTATTGTTGATTGTGGCCAAGTTAAGCAAAGAAGGAGATCTCCGGATTCACTGATTGATTTTCTTGATGTTGTGAGAATATCAAAATCGCAAGCTAAGCAACGAGCTGGTAGAACCGGGAGAACAGGCCCAGGAATAGTTTATAGAATTTACACATATGAAGAATACATGGCAATGGACGAGAATACTGAGCCAGAAATTCTAAGATCAAATCTGAGCAACACAATTTTAGCCTTAAAAAATCTGCAAATTGTCGATGTGGTCAATTTTAACTATTTAGACTCCCCTCCGCTCGAGAGCATAAGAGCTGGGATCAAATTCCTTTACTATCTCAAGGCTATCGACAACAATGGCATTGTTACTGCTTTAGGAAGAAAACTTTCTCAACTGCCCCTTGAACCGGAGATGGCTATGGCTTTGATAGCTGCGAAGACACTTGGGTGCTTAGAAGATGTTGCAACTATCGCAGCCTTTCTCAACAGTCCCCCTTGCTTTGTTGAAGTATCATCTGAGAATTCTAAGATGGCTGAAGTTAAAGGCAAATGGAAGCATAAAAAGGGCGATTATTTTATGTTTCTGGCAATATTCCAGGCCTGGAGAGCTAGTAAATGGTCGAGATCGTTCATTCAAAAAAATCATTTGAGCATGAAAGTGATGACCAACATATCTAAGATAAGAGGGCAATTGCTAGATATTATGGGAGCATCTAACCAATTCATAGAAGATGGGAGTTTCGATTGCGATAACGGGCTTATCGAGGAATCCTTCTGTGCTGGATACTTCATGAACATTGCAAAGAAAACAGAAAAAGGCTATGAAACCATTTTCGGTAATATAGAATGCCACATTCACCCCCAGGATGGGTTGAGCAAGGAGAATCCAAAATATGTCTTGTATTATGAGCTTATATGTATAAGAAGAGAGTTATTAAGAAACTGCGTTGAAATCACCCCGAGTATGCTTACAAGAGCGTGCTCGAGGAGTTATATTAATAATAAATAATATTCACAAATCAGTTACATCTTTCTAAATCATTTAAATCTATATTTTAATTGGCCTATATTTTTTAGTTAATAAATGCTTTTATTATCGAACTCATCATTTCTTTCTTGACAAATCTGCAATTGGCCTTTAAATAATTCAAATATTTTTATTGCAATTTGGGCGTCATTTTTATTAAAAAATATAATGAATGATCAGTGGCTCTGAAATTGTTTAAAATACTTTAATCTTTATCCTAATGCCGAGATTATATGATGACTCTTAGATTCTTTATAAACAATTTGTTTGGGGTTACTGTAGAATTTCGGCATGCGTTTTTTGATTTTTAGTAAATGTCTCTTTGCTGTTTAATAGTCAGTCTCTTCACTGCTTTCCTTTAGCTGCTATCATTAGAAGTAAAACATATATATGACTCTGGTTTTATCCTGAATTATATTTAACTATTTTAACTCCCACTCCCATCGGACGCATTGAACATTTAGTCTATTAAATAGAAAGTTAAATTATTGATACTTAGGATATAATATCATCAATCCATGAACTATTTAATTGTCGAAACTCACCCCGAAAAAGATATAATTGAGAATCAAACAGGGAACCGCCAAGAAAAATTATTCCCTTAATCCATTGAGCTGCTTAGTAACTAGACTATTTATGCCAATAATTTACTTATAGAGGATTCCTTATCATCATATAAGTGGTTTCTTGAGTTTCAATAGCATGCTTACTCAATTAAATTAATATTCTCATTACCTCCTCTACTTTTTCTTCAAGGTTTCTTCGTTTCTAAGTGAATCTATACTTTTAAAGTAAATATCTATTTAAGGGCTAGTATTTGAAGACTTTCTTTCAACTCTGGGTTTTTAGGCAGCTTATATGTTAGCTATCTCGCCTACTGGCTCAATAGCTTCTTCAATCCATTCTTCTCTAACATTTTTTTTTGTAGTTGAAAAGGTTAGCTATCTCGCCTACTGGCTCAACAGCATCTTCAATCCACTATCCCCCTAATATTTATTAGATTACAAAAGATGCTTTCAAAAGAAATGGTTCGATCTTCATCATAAATTTATTATATAAAAATGTTGAAAATGTAAAAAAGTATGATTGAGATAATTCTGATTCGTCTATTTCTTAAGGAATCGAAAGTAGTGATTTTTGAATGCTTCTTAAGCTCTTCACATTCTGACTTTAACTTGCCAATTATCTCAGGATTGTTGCTAACAATAACACTACTACACTCTCTGTCAATGTAAATGCTTCTTTGATTGAAATTTGTCGATCCGATAATTGTAGCACAGTAATCTTCTCCGAACAGCCACAATCCTTTAGAGTGAAATGAATATCCTGGTATTTCAAATTCGTATAATCTACTTTTAGGTAAATATCCTCTTGTTTTATAACTGCTATAAGCATAGATATCTGTGATTATATTCCCAATCAAACTAAAGTTATTAAAGGTGTTTGCCGATGGGCTTGTTGTATAAATACTGAAGTTCTGATCCTTCAATAGCTTCAAATGCCTTTTGGAGAAATTTAAATATGCAGTTGAGAGGATCATCTCATTAAATTTGAATCGAAGCAATCTGGTTAAAACATCGATTTCTTTGTTTTCAGTGAAATTAAAAATAAAAGTTTGGTATTTTGTTGCATCTGTGGTTTTTGAATCGAAATTTTCTTGTCTTCTATATATTATTGGTTCTGATTCATCCACAATTTTATATTTTTCTTCATCTCTCAATTTTGTTTCTACTTCTGATTCACCTTTAGTTATATATTTACTTTCGTCTCTATTTTTTGATATTGGTTCTAATTGGCATTCAGTTGAATCTTTATCTTCATGCTTACTTTTTCCTGCCAAGTCTGATCTTGATTCTAAATTACCCAGTGCATCCTTATCTTCAGCCGAATCGCCGCTCGTGCGGCATGTAATTGTATCTTCTTCAAGAGATTTCGAGGTATCTGATATTAAACACTCCTCTTCACTATCTATATCATCAATTAGTTTTAAATTCTCTCTGAAAATTATCCTTTTGAATTCTCTCGCAAGTTGTTTATTCTTGAAAATAAAATATCTATCTATTCTATTGATGAAATATGAGTCATCAAGATTGGCCCCAGATATTATAATCTCATCATCAAATATATAGGCCTTGTCATGGTATATACCTAGAAACTCATTTACAATAAGTGGAAGTAGTTTTGATGAAGACATATTCATGAATTTAATTACAGACCCTAATCCCTTTTCTTCAATAAGTTTCAAAAGTTTTGTATTTCGCTCATTTCTGGTTTTATCAAAGAACACTAAAGATTTTTTGTTTTGCATCTTTCTTTCAAGCAGAGCATCCATCAATTTGATTGCATGCTCTTCTGATCCGAAGACTAGGCAAGCAAGATACACCGATTTTGCGCTCTTTGTTTTACTTAAAACAATAGAGAAGAATTCGCTTGGTGATTTTATTATATTGAACCCATCGACTGTAATTTGCTTAAAATCTTTGAACTCTTCACTAAATTTGCTGATCATATTTCTAAGTGAAATATTGAAATATTTCAATAAAATTTTGCCACTAAATTTATTTAATTGGTTAATTGATGTTTTAAAATCCTTGAATTCTCGTGTTTCAACAAGAAGTTAAATTTGGTTTTAGAATGATTGAATGATTTTTGTTAAATTAAGAAGTTTGAAGCAAATTTCATT
Source organism: Gymnusa sp. GC000175 (assembly GCA_030264735.1). NCBI lineage: Eukaryota > Metazoa > Arthropoda > Insecta > Coleoptera > Staphylinidae > Gymnusa > Gymnusa sp. GC000175. Next base: position 1,470 of record JARJDX010112109.1, on the reverse strand, counting down.
ATTTATATCTTCTTTATTTATCAACCCGGCAAACGCGCTAAATAAATTTCTCTAAAATAAAAATTTATTTAATGGTGATATTAGTTTTCTTCTTTTGAGTCTGATTTGGTTTGAAGCCTGCAAGTTGGCTTTCTCACCTACTGGCTCAATAGCATCTGTGATCCATTCGTCCCTTATAAAGTTGCAAGTTAGCTGTCTCAATAGCTTCACCGATCCTTTCTTCGCTATAAATTTATTTCAAATTGTATTTTATTTTAATATTAGAGTTTAATTTATCAGCATAGCAGTCTCAATAGTACCTATTTAATTTACTTGCATTATTAATAATTTATTCAAAGTTTACTTGTAGATAGTCTTTTATTTATTTAACTTTGGTTCTAACCGGCCAAGACAGCTCTCTCGCCTTCTGGTTCAATAGCCTCTTCAATCCATTTTTCTCTGAAATCTCGTTGGTAATCAACGATATACTCTCGAGTGTTTTATTCAATACTTTCGATTTGATATATGCTTCTTTGTCCTTATCACATCAAATATTTTGGCATGTTCTTTGTGATATGTTTGTATCACACCATCCAAAGCCATCACATCTGAAATAATCTTTTACTCAAACCTATATGTTTGTGCTAATTCATTAGATAGACGAGCATAATTTCTTGTCTTTTCAAATTCAAAATTGGGGAGTAGATCCTGATCATTTTTAATACTTCAGCTAAAATGACCTCACGCTTCTTCATAGCATGCAAAAATATGCCAGGCCTATTTTGTTTTACCTTAATATTGGTTTTGATTCTAGTATCATCTCAAATCATAACAAATTTTTTCGCAACTGTTTCTTGGATATAGTACCCTGCCAATCCTTTTGATGATTTAATACCATATTTGGTACAAAATATCGAGTGTATGCACTTAACAACCTCATTATATCTTCTTTTATAGTCATGCGAGCGTGTTATATTGCATCTTCAGCGGGGTGATCTACTGATTTGAGTGCTTTATTGCAGTGTTGACATTTATAAATGGCACCTGAAAATATATTTCGTTCTTTCTACTTGTAATCTAGTCTTTAATATAAACTTCAAATCATTTCCAATCAATTTAGCAGAATTTGAGTATATGCCGAATATTTAAATTCAAAGTCTAATAATTTAATAAATAATCACTCGGTTAGATTTTAAGCTTCCCAGCTTAGGCGTAGAGGTCAACATTTGAATACGGAATTATCTGTGAGGTTCTTGGCCCGATGCAACAACTATGTGGAACGACTAAGATACCATAAAGCGTATATCGCTTAGGCCATATAGCCAGTTCTCCTAGGATACTTACACCCGGTGATCGCGGATCGACATCTTGCATCGAGTGCAAAGAGGCGTTAAGCCTGTGTGGACTTGAAAGATTAGCTGCCATTACCAGGTTTCTTATCATCCTTGTTTCCCGAAGCAGGAGCTTTCTACAGACGCCCGGTGGTTGACT